>JXSR01S004749.1:22997-35853 GCA_000969725.1 Ophiothrix spiculata
TACAGCACGATAATATCAAAATAAGATTTTCAAATTTCCGGTTACACTTTCAAAATATTAAATGCTTGTAAGCCTGCAGTGTATCATGAATATTAGATAACACTTTAAAGAACCGTGGACAAAATATAATTGGGTTCCTTGTAGAACCAAAAAATGTTCAGGAAGGGTTCTTTAATCCCAAAATGGTTCCTTCAGCTTCAAAAACCCTTTTTAACCAAAGACCAGGGAGGCACAAAGTAGGCCTACTCTATCATTCCAGCTGGCCAGCTTGATCTTTGATGGACGTAACTTTTGCATTTTGTAATGACTTATGCCTATGATATCAATATCATGAGCAACAAGTTAAGTGACAGCTGTATGATTACGACACACTATAAATTATGAAACATCTCAGAGCTCATCCAATAAGTGTCTTACACATGTAATAGAGACGACAATTTATCTTGTCAAGCATGTTTAATGATATGATATGTAATTGTCTGAATGTCGAGATGATTTTGCCTTGGCGTCCTGTCTTATTCAAACTGACACGTGGCTCATTAAGACTTCATTAAAAACCAATTATATGTCATCTTGTCACTGGTCAATGGAACAAAAAATAAAAGACTAAAAATGGAAATAAAAGAGACGAATGCTTCGTAAAAGCGAGAACTTACGTTTCAACATTTTTGTCATACGCTTTGCAGACCTTGTTTGAACTGAGATTCCTTTTATTCCCATTTTCAGAGGCAGCGATTGACTTTTGTTTGAAGAGAATGATAATTTAGTCATATTGCTCAATTTTTTGAACAAAAGAATCGATTTTAATCAGGTTAATTTGTGTTTACTTTTAATCTAGTTGGATCATTGTCAACATGCTACTGAATCTTTCAGAAAGTAAATTAATGATATCAAGAGTATTGCTAAAATATGACATGTGGGTCATGAGTTTTTCTGACAAAACCAAATTGTTATATTACCCGTGTTTTTATAGCAAAATATGAAATTGTCACGGAGGTTAAAGCAACTTCATTTTTCTCGACTGTAGCTCATGAAGATAGGCCTAAGTCTTTTTTTAATAATTTTTGCTCTCTATAGAATTAGTAATATGTTTTGCATATCATTTCATGTAGATTCTTTGCAGTGTTTACTTGCATTTGCTTGTTATTTGTTTGCCAGATGAAAAGGGGTATATCCCCTTGAAACGTGCCGTCTGGTCTCTATATTGTTTCTGTTTTTACATTAGGCCTATTATTATTTAGGTCTACATATTGTTTTATATTTTCTCAACATCAATTTAGCCTCTAATTCTGTATAAGATTCATCAGGATTGTTCATCAACATAATTAAAAGTTCAGTTCTAAATACAAATCCAATAAAGCCAATAAAGTGAAAAGCACTTACGGGAAATATTTCAACTCCTGTCAGGAGCCTTTGTCAATCTCAGACTGGTACTGGTGAGTTTATAGGCTGGCAACCTTTGACGACTTGGATGACGTCATCTCTGAAGGTTGCCGGATGATCTGGTCGGTATGTTCTGGAAAGTTTGTATGACCCCTCATCCTTGTTCATTGCTTTGGACCCCCTGTTCCAGGACTGTTCACTCTTTCTTCTGAGTGCACGTCACTATTCACAACGTGTGCTGTAAATATCGAATAGTCAAACTAAAAGACAAGAATGTACAAAAGTAACATAAATACTAAGCAAAACTAAACTAAACTAAACTAAACTAAATGAAATGAGATAAAACAATCCATAAATGAGAAATATTAGGTGAGGCTTTGTCCTAGACCTTAGACTAATTTAAATTAAGTTTATAAATATCAAATGATATTAAATAAAATTATTGCAGAAAGAGAAAACAGAAAAAGGAAAATAAAATGTAAGAACATTAAAAGCAAATAAAGGGAAAGAACTCGTGAAAATATTTTTTTAAAATAGAGAAAAATGAAACTAGATATTGATGTGCAAATGAAATGAAATGAAATTGTCATCAAATGAAAATAAAATTATGCCAACTTAGGCCTAGGCCTAGATTAGAGAATGAAAAAAAAAATATTTTGGAGTCTCATCAGGATGCAAAATCCCATATATGTGATGACTCACCCCGAAAAGGGGGATTTTGCGACAGAACACTTTCCAAGATACAGGTGAAAATAGGCAGCAAAAAATAAAGAAAATAAACTAATAAAGCAAAAAATAAAGAACTTGAAATAATAAGAGTTTCCAGCAGGTTTTTCGTGTGTTGTAAAATTTGATCGCCTCTATCAATTTCAACAAGTAAGGTGTTAGAAAATACTGCAACAGGTGAAATGAAAAAATAAAAATTGATATCATCTTCAAAGTCACCCCCCTTTCGGGGTGAGTTATCACATATCATGACAATAATACAAAATTGCGTAACACTGGTAGCACATATGTGGCAATATAAAAAAGCATTCAATTGGCTGAAATATCAATTAAAACTTTTTGATTATTATGTAAGCCAATCACTAACAGCCTTACGGAGTGCTTGGTGAAGGGCATCAATGTGGATTGCCAGACTGTTTTGCAATGTTTACATCCAAGCAAGCAAGTACATGTGGATGAACGGAGAATTTGGAGGAATACGAAAATGCCTGTACCGTGTAAAATATGCAATGGATCTGCCATTTTAAAGAGGCCAAAGACGGTAAGTATATAGCTGATTATATTTGTACAGTAACTACGGAATATTTTGCTCTTTGTCCATAATTTCACCGACATTTTTGCAGCGAATCTTGTAAGCTTAAAAAGGTTGCAGAATTTGGCAGCCTCACATACATACATGTACGTTAAAACTTCTTCCCCTTACTTCTCCTTTCAATTTTTTTGGGCAAACTACACAGAGTTCTAGGCTGAGATAAACATCCATGTACATTCAAATACAAAACATTTGTGCGCCTCCAATGCACACTTTCTGCAAATGTGTGCGCATCGTCGTCGTCGTTGACGTGACGAGTGACTGTCTGACTTGGTAGTACATATAAAATTTATCAACACGACAGTAATTTTAATAATTAAGTTTCTCCGTTCTCAGGTTTTTTGGAGAACGACACAAAGGTTGCTACAGTGGTTTGCGTTAAAGTCGCACATGTATACAGTCAATGAATTTTAAGGCGCGCGAGTGCGATAGCGCACATAGCGCGCACCTTAAATCACTTTACCGAGTGCGATTTATAGCGCACCTTGTCACTTTCGCAAGTTGAAGTGGTTCCCGGAAGTTTGCGTAGCATAACATAAATCAACTTGAATAAGAAAAATAAAAATAAAAAAATAAAAGGTCATGACCCTTCAATTTTTCTACTTGCTGATTGGTTGTTTGCGACAATCTAATATGTAAATTAGCACATCTGATTGACGGCCATCTCCACACAGTCCATCTCTCTACATCGGAGCAAAGCTGATGAAATTGTCAAAGTTTACTGATCAAATACCAGGACTAGTATTAGATATTTTAGAGAATGTGTTTGACCTTGATCTATAATTAGTTTGACCGTGAAGGATACCGATCCCATGTTCTGATACTTGAGACAAACATCAGCGTCATGAGCGTGGGAAATTTCCACTCAGTCAAAACAACATGTACATGATATGCCAACAACCCGACTTTTATCAGAATCATGTCGTCGTAAAAACAAAATAATGCACGTTAGTTCACTCTTGATTGTTCTCATTTTTCTTTCATAAAATAGAACTACATAAAGATCAAAATGAAAAGTAGAATGAGTTCTGTCGGCGTTTACAATCAAATGATCAAACAGAACAACACAATTTGCGATATGTATTTCCGTGGGCGGAGCTAATGACAACTTCCTGTCGATCAAATAAATCTCAATAATTTATGTCCGTTCAAAGTAATTTCATTGGCTAATTGTAGTACATTCTATATTCTTGTGAATGCAGAGGCAGGACAATGCCTACACACGTTTTAAATGATAGGTAAACACCAACAAATTCTGATAAATAAATAAATAAATATAATTCTGATAAATAAATCAACTTGAAATCAACTTTAAAAATAGAACTAAGAAATAGGAAATAAATGTGGAACAATAATAATAATTAGAGAATAAAAGACAAGATTTTTTGTTTTGCCTGTCATCTATCGTCTCATAATGGATGGGCATACATTATTTTGAGTAATGGGTGCCCCCGCAGGGGGTGCCCATTACGAAAAAATAATGTATGCCCATCCATTATGAGACGATAGATGACAGGCAAAACAATAAATCGCCATCTTTTATTCTCATTCTTAGTCACAAATTTGAGTCATTTATAAACCAAAAACGATGTAAATTATTGCCAAAAACTATAAACATTATCCTTGGAAAAATGTACACCCCTATTCAAACATGAAATATTCCAAATCCAGTAAAGCTGTTCGCGCCGGATGTGTGCGCATACCTGCATCGCGCCGTGATTTTCAACGCGCGGCACCACTGCGTTTCATGCTGAACGCACTCTCATCTATCGTCTCATAATGGATGGGCAAAATTCCTTATTAGGAAGTGAAATCGCACTCAGTGACTAAGAATATAAAAATAAAAGATATGAGTCCGAGTGAGAGAGGTGGACATGATAAAAGTTGTAAAGAAATATACAATGACAATAAAAACAAGATTAGTGAGACCAAAAAAAGTTTGTCTTGCATCCTTTTGGAAAATTATAGGGGGGTGTTCTGATAGAAAAATGAGCTATAGGCCTGACACTGAGATTTTTTTGGATAGCCAAACTTGGTTCTTGGATAAATACCTTATTTTGTTGATGAGCCCAAAGGTCACATATCAAGGTCAAAGACAATTTATGTGTTCAAATTGTAGATCTTTTGTTTCCAAGAACCTGTATTTTTAAAATAACAATTATAACAATAACAATTCGGTCTACAGATTTTAGAATAGTTCTAGAGATGACGGATAGTATTTACAAGGTTACTAAAGCCCATCTATTTATAGAAGTAGTCTGGATTGTTTAACCACCAATGCTTCTACTGCATACCAAAGGTTACTCATTCAGATAGCCCACCTGAACCTTTTACCGAGTGCAAAAAATAGCACACCTAAAATCTTTATTGAGTGCAATTAATGGCACACCTGTAGCTCACCTAACTAATTCCAGAAGTGCGATTTGTAGCACACCTGCTAGTTTTCAAAATTCATTGACTGTGTATATTTACGTGTGATTGGTCTAATTCCAGTGCTTGTGAAGTGCAGACGATCGCGCACGTTTAACACTCGAGTTAAACAATGCAGTACGTAGGGAAACTTAAATGAAAATACTGTAAATAGGCGGAAATTATGAGGCTTTTCTTCATCCGCAAGTAAACATAATCCCACTTACACGCGCGCCCTAGATACTGATGGGCGGGTCACACTTACTTAGCCAAGTTCAGTAAAAGCCAATAGATGGCACCCTTCATTTCAAAAACTGCTTGTTCACTTGTGACATTACAAGTGGCCACTGCTCATTTTCCCATAGAAAACAATCGATACAAAATTTTATACCATTTTAGCTTTAATATAGTAATAATAAGATTTTGGTCAAAAATGTTTTATAGTAAAACAGCATGAAGGAATGTGACTATCTGAAAGCGTTTTCAGGTGTATTTTACCAAAAAATTATTTTGCCACAAAAAAAAAAAAATGGATAAAAAGCATATATGCATTTTTCCTACCATGTTGAATTAAATTCGGGATCCCAAACTTGACAAATGGCAATAACAGAAAAAGTAAACTTATTTAAGCCAAATTATTTGGAGGGTATTAATATCTACCTAAAACAAACCCAATAAGCTAAAAAAAATCAAAAGTCATGGGTGAAAGGGGGCGCTTCATTTTTAACACTTTATAGTATTGCTTTAAATGAGCGTCACTTTCATGATTTCTAGTTGAATAGGTGTTGTTTATTGGTCATTTCCAAACACAACCCTGTATTTATTTCATTTAGTAACAGGATTTAAAAGGGATAAATATTGAAATAAAGCATTTTCCCCATAGACTAAGACTTACACACTTATGAAGTCTGCTGAATTCTAATTGAAAGAATTCATTGGTACTAATCCAGAATAAAAGTCCACTTACGTGTACGTTTTTGATGAGATGCTGCTTCAAGACAAAAGTTCGACTGGCAACACCAAAGTCGTCACTAAGAAACAACAAGCAGCGTCAGTCTTATCTCGGTGTTTCTAAAGGCAACAGCTGATTGCCGAAACGTACACGTAAGTGGACTTTTATTCTGGATTAAGTACCAATGAATTCTTTCAATTATTTTACTACCAATCCTGAATGATGAATCTGTTCAAGGTCTGCTGAATTTTGCAGACTTATCATTGTAAAATCTGGCCCTGATCATACGGTTTTTGATAATTTTGCAAAATCTTCTTTTTGCTCTAACTTTAAAAGTACTTAAGGTGGTATTAAAAGCAAAATGAAGTTGCCAAAATTTGGGCCAAATCGGACAAACGTTTTTTGAGATATTGCTGTTTAAAGTTTCTTTGTATTCTATTGTTTTTGCCAATATATTGATGAAGTTAATGAGGAAAACTGGCAAAATATGCTCATTAATATTAATTGTTGCCAATATTTTTTTAATATTTTATGAATAAACCTTCATACTACTTTTACCTTTAATAATTTTAACTTGAAACTTTGCCAATGTGTTTCTATGACCTAAAACTTTAATGTATGATTTACCCGCCCATCTAATTTGCATATTTGCATAATTAATTAGCTTTTTGTATAATGTTCATTAATTATGCAAATATGCAAATTAGATGGGCGGGTAAATCATATGTTAATGTTTTAGGCCATAGAAACACATTGGCAAAGTTTCAAGTTAAAATTATGTAAAATAAAAATAATATGAAGGTTTATTCATAAGATATTGGTAAAATATTGGCAAATATGAATATTAATGAGCACATATAGCCAATGTTGCTCATTAATATATTGGCAAAAATGATAGAAAACAAAGAAATTAAAATCAAGCATATCTTGGTAACCGTATGTCCGATCTCCTTCAAACAAAAACCATTTTGCTCAGTGTTTTAAGCTTTACTTGTTGAATGTAATCAAGTGCCTCTAAATGCAGTTTTTAATTTCCAGAAACATCCTTTTGATCCACCTTAACCTAGAAAGTTGGTTGAACCACTATTTTGTTGCAAATTGTATCACCTTTAATTCAAATCCACTTTTAAGGAATATTTCCATTTTCTAAATTTTATGAACATACCTAACTTACTACGTGTGCTGCGTCTTCTGCAGGTGTGCTGTGTTCAGCCACGCATGCGCTGATCTGTATTAATTCATGATGTGAAGAGGGCCGCCTATTTGGTGTTGATCAAAGTATACATGTAGGACGCGTAGATTGCGTAAGCACATACACATGCAAAGTTGAATATGCAGTGTAAATTCACATCTGGTTAACAGGTCAACACGTCTATGGCAAGCCAAACAGGTAAAATATCCGATCAACTAGGTATATCGCCGATAAACCCAGTTTATCGATCGAAAAACTGGGTTTATCGAGAAAAACTAAGTTTTTCAAGTGATAAACTGGGTTTATCGATAAACTGAGTTTTCAATTTTGAAAAACTTAGTTTATCGATTGATAAACCCAGTTTATCGATAAACTGGGTTTTTCGAGTGAAAAACTGGGTTTATCGAAAAACTGGGTTTATCGAAAAACTGGGTTTATCACTTTTGATAAACTTGGTTTATCGATAAACTCAGTTTTTCAGTTGATAAACCCATTTTTTCTAGATAAACCCAGTTTTTCAAGTGATAAACCTAGTTTATCGGATATTTTACCTGTTTGGCTTGCCAGTCTCGGGGCGATAAACCTAGTTTATCAGATATTTTACCTGTTTGGCTTGCCTGGTACAAGCCAAACAGGTAAAATATCCGATAAACTGGGTTTATCACTTGGAAAAACTGGGTTTAATCGGCGATAAACCTAGTTTATCGGATATTTTACCTGTTTGGCTAATTGCCAGATGCAAGCCAAACAGGTAAAATATCCGATAAACCCAGTTTTTCGATCGAAAAACTGGGTTTATCGGCGATAAACCTAGTTGATCGGATATTTTACCTGTTTGGCTTGCCATACACATCATCGTGTAGACAAATCTCTACTAGTCCTGGCACCTACTCCGAGAAAATGCAGACCTAATAGTCCGATCACTCTGTAATTCTCCATATGTATGGTCTGAGGACTAGTATACATCCAATACAGGAACAATGTAAAAAAAAATGTATTTTTGAGCAGCATTCCCAAATATTCAGATAAATATCCCAAGTGTTATTGTTGTTTCAAATAAATTTTTGACACCAACTGACAATTGTTTATTATCTGTATATTTAAATATTTTCTTGTGCTTTTTAATCAATATTTTTTGCGTCCTTATGACAACATATATATGTCTTTGGCGGCTGCATTCTCTGTTTTGCATTTGTTCTACTGTTTTCTGTTTCTCGCGTTCTTGTTTTTTGGTCGTTCAGTTTTGTTTATGTAAAGCGCATTGAAGCATTGCATCTTGCGCTCTATAAATCTCCTTTATTATTATTATTATTATTGAATGCAACCAACGCGTATCCACAAGCTGTGACAAGCACAGGACATCCGAAAGTACGCAACACTGTTTCCAATCAGTAACAGTAGTGCGACACCATGCGCGCATGGAAAGCGTTGCATATTTGCCTAAATTGCACATGCAATACTTTGACGCAAGGCTCTGAATTTTCATGTCCAAAAATTATTGAAACAACATTTAGCAAAACAAAGAAATGTAAAAATCTTGACCATATCTTCCTTTATTTGGCTGTATTTTCCTGAAGAAATTTGATAAACTGCAGCGTGTGTGAATTTCCACAAGACGGCAGGCATTTCTGGAAATCACAACCAATGTGATGATTGTAAATCTATAGGCTACGTTATCAATCATACTTGTTCGAGCGTAATAAATTAAACAGGGGACTACCCAGGTCAGGCGCTATAAAGTTGGTGGGAGTGTGATTATCAAATCCCCTTGATACTACTAGGTTGTAATAATGTGTTTACTACCCAAACTTAATAATAGGATGATTGATATAGATCTGTGAGGTCAAATTTGCTACTGCCATCTTACATGTATGTCAATGTCAATGATCTTGATTACAACGATACTGAAATGGCTGCTGTGAATATGTTGAACACACACATGACAGAAATATGCTTTAAAAACTTGTTTTTGTATTGGATTTTATTAACCAAGTATTTGTGTTGCAAATAATATTTTTAAAAGTGATTTTAGGATTCAGGATTGAAGGAAAATATCTAAATTATTCTAGTTTAAATACTCATGCCGCGAAATAAGTTTAGTAGCATGGACATTCCACTCCCGGTTCTGTACATACACTATGTGACGTAGCGCTGGTTGGGAACCAATGTACTTCGAGCTACCTGGCACCATGACTTGACTCTATGTCAAGTCATCTTAAATATTATGTAGTAAAACTGCATGTCCATGCACACCATCTTGGGACAAAGTCCACACTGCAAATTCAGCCCCGAAATATTAAAGCTGTTCACAAATTTTATCATCAGTATGCTCCTTAAAAGTGCTTTGCTTCCAAGCATTCTCTTGGCGCAGTCAAGTTTGACAAGACATTCAACCACCTGCTTATCACTCTATTACAGATAAACATTCCATATGACCTCTCAACTTGAGTAGTTTTTTGACCCATTTGTGTTGTTGCCCCCTTACCAATACGTGAGAAAATTGATCACATTCAGAGTTCCATTTCACACCCAACAAGATTACCTATCAAATCTGACTAAATTTTCCTTATATGTTCCTCATAAATTGACACTTACATAAAAAAGTGGTAAAAATATTTTTATTTCAACTTTATGAGCAACCGTGTATATTCTTTGAGACAAGATTTAAAGAACATAAATCTGAATTTGACATAGCGAGCAAAAACATTACATCAGGGCTTAAAAGAAAACATTGCAATCGGAAATTTATATAATCTGCAGTCACAGAACATAGTAGCCCAAACTTGTTATTTAAATGCAGCACAAAATTATGCATCTCAAATTGTTCTCCATTGAAAAGTATAAGATGTTAACAAGTGGCATCGGACACAATTTACTAAATCTAGGAATAAGGGATTTTGTAAATGCAAATCTAGGATACATTTTACGTATATTTCTATTGGCACACCGATATTTAAAAGTTACTACAAAATTCATATTTTTACCTTTCCTTAAAAAATAACAAAGGTGATTCTATAGGCCGGGCTATTTCTCAGTGTATTCATAATGTATTTCTTTGTTTTTAGAGAGTGTCAAACGCCAATCAGTACTTATCAAAGTGCCAAATTCTAGTTGAGAATCCCTGCTATAGGCGCTAGGGATAAACTTTATTACATGTACTTATAAATGTTATTCTAAATCAGGGCTCTATTTCATAAGGACACACGGTACTAAATAAATGCTATTGGCGAGTACAGGGATATGCGGGAGCATGTTTTTCATTGCACTCTCTGAGGTGAAACCTTAAAAAATGGTGGGAACTAGGTGTTTTGGTAAAATTTCCTTTTAATCATGTTATGGTGCAAATGTAGTCAGACTGGTTAAAGATTACCATAATTTTGTTATTTTTCTGAAATTTGAGAGCCCATTTTAATGTCCATAGAAATTTTGTAACAAGTTGGAGAAATTTGAAATTGTGAGCATGTTCGTGGCGACCTAGCAAAAAAATATCAAGGTGACCATATATATTTTTTTCACTTTGTGAGCTCATCTATGTCATAACCTCAAAATAAATCCAAAAGTTGAAGCACCCAGTCACTTTATAGCCTAGATATCCGCCATGATCTGGAAGCTGTTTTGTATAGGAATAAATAGGCGATGTATTTGGTGGTGCGAGCTCATAAAGCTATTTAGGAACATTCTTAAATGAAATTTTCTAAAGTTTCTTTGGATTGGAACAAGAAAATTTTGACCATGAAAGAAAGTTATCAAATTTCCCAATCCTTATTCTGTCTTTATTCTGACATGCTCTTTCAATACATTATACAGATGTACTGGTCTCCCAAGAGGTCCAGAGAAAATTTAAGTACATATTCAAAAATAGTACATGTATTTACGATAATAGGTATATGATAAAACATACAAAGAGCAATAAGAAATAGAGAAAAAACACAATTCATAAAGTTCGATAATATTTTTAAATTCATTTAAACTCATATTCAAAATCGATTAACCAGATTATTCAAACTCATATACAAATTTGATTAACCAGATTATTCAAGCTCATACTCTAAATCAATTAACCAGATTATTCAAACTGATATTCAAAATCGAATAACCAGATTAATATTCAAACTCATATTCCAAATCGATTAACCAGATTATTCAAAATCATATTCAAAAATCGATAAACCAGATTATTCAAACACTAATTCAAAATCGTTTAACCAGATTATTCAAACCCATATTCAAAATCAATTAATCAGATTATTCAAACTCATGTTCAAAATCGATTAATCAGATTATTTAAATGATTTAAACATTTTGGCCTTTGCCCTGTTAAAGTTAAATAATATTTTTAGATTCATTCAAACTCATATGTGTACCGCCGCGGCAAAAGGGTCCAGTTGTCGACTCCTACATGTTGATCATTGTAGCATTATCTGATGTATACAAATACCATACATTAGATATGCTACAAGGAGCAACATGTACGAGCCGACAACTGGACCCTTTTGCCGCGGCGGTACACATATTCAAAATCGATTAACCAGATTATTCAAACTCATATACAAATTCGATTAACCAGATTATTCAAGCTCATATTCAAAATCAATCAACCAGATTATTCAAACTCATATTCAAAATTGAATAACCAGATTAATATTCAAACTCATATTCAAAATCGATTATGAACAGGATATGTAGGGGCACAGTAATGCAAGAATCGTGAATTGTACTCTAGACTTGGATATTGTAAAACTACCTTTTAAAAAATGCGATCTGCGTGGACCTTGTCAGTAAGTGAAGAAAGTACTCTTTCCCATGTTTTTTTGCTTACCAATGATAATAAGTTTCGATCGAGTGACCCCCAGGTGAACATACAAGGGGGTTAACAAACTAATATCTCTTTTAAATGTGGAAATACTGCTTGATTTACTCAGCATTGCTCAAACTAAAATTATATTTCAAAAAAAAATATTCTACTGATAATATGGATTGAAAAAATGTTAAAAAGTTTACATAACCTAGAATTTTATACTGACAATCCATGTGGATTTTTTTTAAACAATGAAGATTTAGCATGCTGTCCACTGACCGCTCCCATATCTTGCCAATGTTTCTTGATGTATGTCATGCAAATTTACAAGCAAATGTTTGGAAAGAATAAAGGTAGGCAGATGGAGCGTTTATGGCATAAAATGTGTGTAAACTAGTTGAAGCTGTTGGACAAATTGTCCCCAGCCTACCCCTCAAATTATGCGAACAATTGTATACACGTCAGGGTCAAGCCAAGAAAAACAACCCCCCAAAATACCTCCTTTGATTGAAGAACACCCACCCTGGGGACCGTCAAATATTGTTCTTGCAGTTAGTAGCAAAATAATATTTGCATTTTCTTCGAAGGGGCAGATGGTTTGCCCCAGGCCACGCCTTCCATCTTGAGCAAGACAAAATGGATTTGAAGTGACATCGGACGGACTGTTTGGTCTTTTGTTATAAATCCCCCCAGTGCTTGGAGGACATTATGTAGCATAAGGGGAGCTTTTTTGTTCCTGCTTTATATACTTTATTCCTATTTAGACGCTCTATTACAATTAAGAGTGGGGAGTTGTATAGACGT
>JXSR01S004749.1:37228-54227 GCA_000969725.1 Ophiothrix spiculata
TCAATATTGTTTGACCAAAATACAATAAATATTAAAGTAGAATCATAGCAAAACAAAGAAGCAACCCTTGTATAGGCCTACCTTACCATTTTATATCTCCTAAACTAACTTGCTACTGCACGACCGCCGCTGTAGGCTTTTCCGATTACATGACCTCCATGATTCACTGACTTACACATCGCAATAGTGCATTGCGCCATCTATCCCACCAGCCTTTGTGCACCCATGGAGATCTAAAAATAGCGATGGGTATTTTCGCACATGTGCCTTCGCCCAGCTAGAAGATGTCAGCGTGCGTGGACATGAGTTGATTGAATTGTTGTATTCTTGTTTTTTCTTAAAAAGGCCATCTGCAGTAGCTAAGTTTTTGATCTTAAGTAGGCCTACTGAGGATCTAATTCTGTTATTGTAAAAGTGAAGCTTTTGAAGGTAAAATAACAAAACGGTAAAATATCCCAAAAATGCAACTTGGTAAAGCTCAGATTTTGAAGTTTAGAAAACAGAAATTTTAGACTTTACACTATACCTCTCTGGATATTTAAATTAGTTTCCACTAGAAAAAGATAACTTTGGAAAGTTAATTCTATGAATCTAAACTTCCAAATCAAAATGATAACTTTGATTACCTCATGATCTTTATCAAAATGCCTGCCAAGACAACTTTCTTGTAAGCTTTTCTAAATGAAGAGGGATTTTTCTAGTTCTTTAGTGTTTTTTTTTTAGGCTTGACAAAAACATATGAAGCAGCTTTTGTTTTAAGTATACGGGTCACATGTCTGTGGTGTGATATAGGTGCTGGCTATCAGAGATCACAAGTGGCTGCTTTGTGCAGAAATCTGAACTCTGCATGGATCTACTTCTAAATGATTCCAAATGATAAAAATGCAAATTGATTCAACTTTCTAGTTAAATGTTTTGAAAGTTTCTTGATAGTGTCATTATTTGGTTTGCCAAAAGCAGTTGAAGCAAAGCTCCTGTCTCTTGTTTTAAGTTGACTGGTCATGTGTCTGTGGTATGATAAGGATACTGGGACACTTGCTATCAGAGATCACAAATGGCTGCTTTGTGCAGAAATGTATTTAATTTAATTTTGGCAAAAAACAACTATTTTGATTACTGTCCACTATGCTTGGTGAAAGTGTGTAACTTTTAGAACTACTTTCAAATTGGATTTGCCAAAAATGTATTTTTAATCCCCAATTCATGCTATAAAGACACTGAAGGTGAATGATTTGGTTTGAAATACTGATGATAGTAAAGTATTATGTATTTATAATGAAATTAACCCTAAAATGGTGAAATACTTTCTAAAGTGTAAATTTGAAAATGGTTAAAAGTTTTATAGCGTTATACCTGAGAAATTTACTTGTCAGATTAAAATAATGAACCTATAGTGCTTTTTAGGTTGGAAATGCTATCTACTGATGATAGTTAAAATATGTGACTCATGACATAATATTATTTATATTTATGTTTTCTGTAATTTGAATCGAGCAAGATGTATATAAGCCTGTGTTTCTGGGAGGGAAAATACCTGGGGCTACATAATACAAAAGGTTATGGGAACGTGCTGCAAATTTGGGTAACAAAATCAGGCTTTCTGGTTTTTCAATCAGTCCTTTTTTTTTGCAAAATGTGGTATTGTGATGGGTTTTATTTTCAAAATTGTCCAAACTTTGCGCCAAATAAATGAGAGAATTTCTTCGTAAAATTTTATAGACAATTATTTGTGCCAAAATAGTGTAAGTTTGGGAAAAAACATGCGATTTTTGAATAAATTTGACTCAAAATTTGGGAGATCTCATATGAATCCAATTTTATATCAATATTGTTTGACTAAAATACAATAAATATTAAAGTAGAATCATAGCAAAACAAAGAAGCAACCCTTGTATAGGCCTACCTTACCATTTTATAACTCCTAAACTAACTTGCTACTGCACGGCCGCCGCTGTAGGCTTTTCCGATTACATGACCTCCATGATTCACTGACTTACACATCGCAATAGTGCATTGCGCCATCTATCCCACCAGCCTTTGTGCAACCATGGAGATCTAAAATTAGCAATGGGTATTTTCGCACATGTGCGTTCACCCGGCTTAAAAGATGTCAGCGTGCTTGGACATGAGTTGATTGAATTGTTGTATTGTTGTTTTTCTTAAAAAGGTCATCTGCAGTAGCTAAGTTTTGATCTTAAGTAGGCCTTCTATGAATCTACTTCTGTTATTATAAAAGTGAAACTTTTGAAGGAAAAATAACAAAACGGTAAAATATCCCAAAAATGCAACTTAGTAAAACTCAGATTTTGAAGTTAAGAAAGCAGAAAATTGTGGACTTTACACTATACCTCTCTGGATTATTACAATTATTAATTGCATCTTTGATGTTTCCAATAGAAAAAGATAACTTTGGAAAGTTCATTCTATGAATCTAAACTTCCAAATCAAAATGATAACTTTGATTACCTCATGATCTTGATCAATATGCCTGCCAAGACAACTTTCTTGTAAGCTTTTCTAAATGAAGAGGGATTTTTCTAGTTCTTTAGTGTGTTGTTTTTTAGGCTTAACAAAATCATATGAAGCAGCTTTTGTTTTAAGTATACGGGCCATGTGTCTGGGGTGTGATATAAGTGCTGGCTATCAGAGATCACAAGTGGCTGCTTTGTGCAGAAATCTGAACTCTGGATCTACTTCTAAATGATTCTAAATGATCAAAATGCAAATTGATTCAACTTTCCAGTTAAATATTATGAAATTTTCTTGATAGTGTAATTTTTTGGTTTGCCAAAAGCAGTTGAAGCAAAGCTCTTGTCTCTTGTTTCAAGTAGCCTCGCCATGTGTCCGTGGTATGATATGGATACTGGCGATCAGAGATCACAAATGGCTGCTTTGTGTAGAAATGAATTTAATTTAATTTGTGCAAAAACAACTATCCTGATTACTGTCCGCTATGCTTGGTGAAAGTGTGTAACTTTCAGAACTACTTTCAAATTGGATTTGCCAAAAAAGTATTTTTTTTTAAATCCGCAATTCATGCTATAAAGACACTGAAGGTGAATGGTTTGGTTTGAAATACTGTCTACTGATGATAGTTAAGTATTATGTATCAAGAAATTAACCCTAAAATGGTGAAATTTACTTTCTAAAGTGCAAATTTGTTAAAGTTTTATAGTGTAATACCTGAGAAATTTAGTTGTCAGATTAAAATAATGAACCTATAGTGCTTATTAGGTTGGAAATGCTATCTACTGATGATAGTTAAAATATGGGAGTCATGACATAATAATAAATATTATTTATATAAATGTGGTATTTTGATGGGTTTTATTTTCAAAATTTTCCAAGTTTTGTGCAAAATTGTGCAAATTAGAGCATTTCTTCAAAATTTTCTGTCGACAATTTGTGCCAAAATAGTGCAAGTTTGGGCATAAACGTGCGATTTTTGAATAAATTTTAAATAAAGATTTGGTTTATGATGGGTCCCTTTTTCTAGAAAATTGGTATTTGAATGTGTGGCTTTTCAAGTTTTGCAGAGGTACATCCCTACCCATACCAAATCCAAGTACGCCCCCTTGGAAAAATAATGCTAATAGCAAATAGCAGCTTTTGATTAGACCAACTTCTTCAATGCGATACAAAGTTGAAACTGAGGAGTGTGCCTCCACTTTGTCAAAAGTCTCTGCTTCAAATTCATAGATAGCTGTCTGAATTAATTCCCTGAGGCTATCACAAAAGCTGGCATTATATCAGCCCTAGAAGGGAAGGTATGGTGGTCTTGAACTTGGTTTTGAAAAGTAGCAGCCTGGGGGGGGGGGTGGTCATGCCTCTATATCTAGTAGGAAATCTCTGCTGCATTTATAATTTGTCTATTGGAGTTTGATGTCACAATAATGTGATAAAACATGAGTAAGGTGATCAAATTTGGTAGAAAACTGGCAAATTTTGTGGTGAAAATTTGACTTAAAATGTGAGCAAAGCGATGAAAAAAATCATTTGGGGAAAAATTATTATTGAAATCGACTTACTAAGGTCTTTCTAGTTATAAATCTTTTATCTGTCATGTGCCATTTTCAGCAAATGGGTATTTATGCTTTTCAGAGCCCCGGTCAGAGCTTATCAAAATTAAACCCTAAATTGTGTAGTCGTTGATAACAAATTGCACCCCTAAATAACGTAAGATGGTGAGAATCGCACCCCAAATGGCGTAGTGGCATAAGTTTGTATTGACCTTTTTCTAACAAAGTAGATATCAAAGCATATACAATTGAATTGTATGTAATTTTTTCATATTACACACTAGGCCACGCTTTTAGTACATCATCAGCTGTCAAAAACGTGGCCTAGACTAGGGCTAGGCCACGCTTTTAGTGCATCATCAGATGATCAAAAACGTGGCCAGGGCTAGGCCATGCTTTTAGTGCATCATCAGCTGATCGAAAATGTGGCCTAGCCCAGCTAGGGCTGGGCCAAGCTTTTATCTGTCACTTTGCCAAACATTAAGTTCATCGACAAAGACAGGTGATTTTACCGATACGATGTTTTGCTGATAGGGTGTAATATCGGCCCGATACGATGGCCGATAAGATACATCGGTTCAATCTTAATTGTGGTGTAACATGTATGCAGTACCATTTATTAACAGCAAACTGAAAATACTATACAATTTATTACCATGATATACCTCAATATAATTTAATAATAAAACACCTGACCAATACTACATGTATGGTCACGAATTGGTAAAATTTTGGACTCGCGCAAAATTCTGCTACGCGAGTCATTTTGCGAGAGTCCATGGACTCGCGCAAAATTCTTCAGCGAGAGTCCACTTGGACTCGCGCCGTGCTTTGCGAAATTCTACCCCTGATAATAAACAACATAGGAACATATCAAAAAATTGGTGTGGTGTGTTTGTATATGGTTCTGGAAATCGGCCATTTTTGTGGTTATGGAAGATCGAATATCAGAGGAAACATAAATTTCTTATATTGGATTCATTAAGCACCTATAAAAAACATGAATTTTTCACAGTCTTGGTCGTTTGATATAATGTTTTTGCCCGTATTTAAAGGTGCGCAAACACTTTTTGTAAATCATTTCAGTGTCCTGTGCTTTTATTTGTCATTTACATGAATTCTTTACTTATATATTCTTTTGTTTTTAGACATTTTATGCAAATCATGTACAGTATAATGTCAGATGACAAACACCAAATAAAAAGTGACCCTTTCTGTTGGAGGTGGCTTGAATTTACAACCCTTTAGTGGCGTAAATTGTGCTGAAAACAACCTTTTTTTTCTTAAAATGTAGATGCCACTGGTGGGTCTAAAGCAGACCCTTTTACACCGTTTATTAACATGACTGGTTGGTCAAAATTAGACCATTTTACACCATTTTTAATGATGAGCATGTCTACAACTTTATTCTTTGAGCCCCCCCCCCCCCTCTGGGGATGCTCATGATTATATCAAAGTAAGATTTTTTTTTTATACACCTGGTGTGTCCTAACCCCCTTTTATTGCTGAGCCAGTCTGTTATAAGAAATACATTGATGGCAAAATAGGGGCAGTTGGTTACAGGGGTGGTGATGATAACCTTGATATTGTTTACATTGATGGTTAGTGGAGTTTTAGTTTATTGTTTTATAATTGATGAAACTGGCGATCTATCCGTACTTGAATGTGGGTAAGGACACAGTGACCACAGCTTGGAAACAAGTGTCTGCTTTTGAACTTGAGGAAGGGGCATAATGTTATTGTTTTGTTTGATTGTCCCCTTGCATGGGTTGTGTTGTAATGGATGATTGGAATGATTCAATGAGAGTTAAATGGTCAGGTTCAGGGCAAGTTAGGATAGAATTCTATGTGGTGTTATGGTACCACAGATGGTGCTTTAGATTCAATTGATCTTGAACTTGAAATAGATATGGTGGATGAGGAAGAGGGTGATGGATGAGTTTATAAAGATGCGACAATGACCGGTATTTGTTACGGTTGATGACCATTGGATGTTATGTTGTGGGGGATTTTGAATTTGAAGGTGAGGATTTTTGACACATGTTAGAGAAAGAAGTAATGGTCTTCTTGATCTTTTGTTTCATGGATCAATGATTGAAATAGATCAGGGGGGGGGTGCACTCAAATACAATGTTGTAGGCATAGCGTGACCAAGAAAAAGGTGAATTAGGGCTGTTTTTGAGGACAGAAGGGTGACAGGTGACACTGTTTAGGGTATCAAAAACACAAAATTCAAGAAATAGGGTACTTTTTCAAACCCTAGTGTGAAAATAGTATTGATAAAATCCTGATTTAGGGTGTGAATAGGGGAAAAAGGATATATTTCGGTTTCAGAACCCTACATCCTTTAGGGGGTATTTTGAAAATCTGTGGTCAGTGGTCACGCTATGCCTGCAACGTTATACTTGAGTGGCCCCTTCCCCCACCCCGGGAGTAGATCTGGGATTCAAACAAGGAAGGAGCGATGGAGTTTAGGTGACAATGGCCCATGTTTAATGACTGCTGGCTTTTATGTGGAAGTTGAAGCATAGAAAACTGGGGATTTGGGACATATGTTAGAGGAGAAGCTTTGTAATTTCAAACCTGTTTCTCAGATCAATTATGGAAGAAGATGTAGGATTTAAGCAAAGAAAGACCAGGGTATTGCAATTCAAGGTGGGCAACACCGGGGGAGGGGGGAGGGGGTGCACTGTATGAATGTTTTGATCATGTGGTCATGCAAACTGGTCCTCCCTTCCATCGTGGGAACTTCAAACATTATATAATTAGAGATAAATACATGGATAATGTACTAATTCATCGTTAAGTACTTTCATAGATCATGTTCAACTGGCTGGTCAGTCATGTTTGGAACACAGCATATATACCATGGGAAAGCAGATTAAATGGTGAATGGAAGGAATGGAGGGGATTATGTTTGAATGAATGAGATGGAAGACTTGCTTACAGTCAACAGTCAAGTGTGGGATTTTTGAACCGGTGGTCAAGCCCAAGTCCCGGGTCCAAGTCAAAACTGGACAATGATGATACAAACATACACTGAGTGAGTGATGTATGCACCAAATAAAGTGATGTATTCTTCAACTTGGATTAGCAGATGGATATGGATGGATAATCATTACAACCTTGGTGACAATGTTAGGTCAAGTTTAAATGGTGTTGGGTTTACTTAAGATGGTGAAAGTGCCTTCTGTGGCCAGTTGGAACAACTTGTTGTGTGTTAGGAACATTGATAATATAAAATACATCAAGTGATTAAAGGGGATTAAAGGCATTAGCTATGATTCCACTTGGAAATGAAAACTTAGGAAAAACTCATTTGAATCAATGAAAGATACACTGTCGCCGGAAAGTATTTCCGCACCAAACCTTTATTTAGTCATATTTCAAGAGGTGTTTAGGCCTATCTGACTTTCATAAATGTTTGGCAGAATAGGCCTTTTGTATAATTATCCATAGAATCGAAGCAGAATTGAACTCAATGCATTTGAAAATATGATGTAAAATACATATTTAACAATTTAGCCTGCACATAAATATAGAGTTAAAAACATTTCTGCACATTTGTTTGAAAACTTAAAACCTGAAAACATTTTACCCAGTCGCACATCTATAGGTAATCATGGCTAATGCCTTTAATGAATGTACTCGTTAGTTTTTGTATTTGCATGTGTTTGAACTTGACCATGGATGAGATGGAGCATCACCCTAATTTGGGTGACAATGTTTGTTTAGACGGGAAACTTGGTAATGCCAATGGTATCATGGTAGCTGATGTGGCGTGGTATTCACAACTGGTCAGTGAGAAACACAATTGATGAGATATCTTGAATGTTTGTGGTAAAGTGGTTAAAACGTAAAATTAAAGTCATGAAATGACATTTTATTGGAGAATAGAATCCGCTAACAGGACTTTTTTTGACATGTATTCTTGATGCAGCATTGATATATAGAGATACAGTTGAAACTCTGTAACAACGAAAACGCATAACCCGTAAAACTGCGTAAATCAAAAGGAACTTAAAACCCTGACTTTTCTCTATTGTTTTATCGTGTATTTTTCATGTTTAACACGAAAGAAATAGTACGAAACCCGCTATAGCTGAAAGCAAGTGATCACCACTACCGTACATTTTTCATTGCGTTCTCGAAAGATAACACAAAAACTCTGCACGAAGAGAATAATTGCCGTTATCTTATACATTCAAGTTTTAAAAACATCGATGTTTTAAAAAAAACATCGCAAAAACACCCCTATTTGAAAATCAGTGAGTCCGGTGGCTAGACCAATATTGGCGATTACAAAGTTCCTGGCGTGCATGGCTTGATTAAAGTTTGTAATTTTGAAGTAAATGTTAGAAAACTTGATGTTTTAAGTTAGCGATTACTTTTTTAATACAATATTTCATTGATTCATGTCTGCTCGTGAGATTTTTCTGACGTTTAGGCTTTTAAGGAATCTCACAGTTGCCACATGCAATAAGCCAGTGCAGTATCAATATCAGTATATACAATGCATTTGATTTTTATTGGCACCAATCTTTTATTGTTTACTCAAAATTTGCTTAACACACTCTTAGCCCCGATGATTTCGTGTTAACGAGTTTCTACTGTAGCAGTGTGATGGACTGGCAAGTTCAGTGCACCTTTTTATTCTTCGAAGGAGATTTTATGTCCGGGAAGTTGTGTTCATTTTGTTTTGTAATTTGGGTATGATTTGGGATATGTTCGTCAGTGGGTCTGCAAGTTTCCAAATCAAAGACACTGGTTGTGAGGCATGGGTAATGCTGATAAAATTAATGTGAATATCTTTAGAAATTTATGGTATTATTCCACAAGGTTTTTGATGAATAACTCAAGAAATGCATAATTTGGCATTCACAGGCTCTTTGGTTATTATATAATTTTATCAAGTATTCTTTAAAACAAAAGGTCCTCTTTATTACAAGTGTGTGTATTGATTGAATCCTCTTAGATTAAAAGAGAATAGCTAATGAAAATTGAATATGCTAGACAATTATCTTGAGCTTTCAAAGATGCTTTAAGGAGCAGATGGGTACTGGTCAGTTGAGTTGCCATCGGTCATCTAACGAAGAAAGGACAAGATGGACAGCCAAAATCCCTTGGCTCAAACCTGGCCTGAGGCGGTCATTTGTAAGAAATTACTAGTCAATTATTACATTGCAAATAAAGAGATGAAAGAGCGGAGTTATGAATGTTGGGTAATACAAAAGCAGATATTGGGACCTTCCCATCATGCAATTCTTCCCAGGTGTTTTTTGTATAGGAAAGTGTTTCAAGCTTTAGTGATGAATTTTGAATGAAATGCAAGATTACAACAACTGATAATTAATAATTTAGGGTAGTTTCGTCACTAAAACGTGAAATGGAAGCAAGGCATGATGGGAAGGCCCTGACATCTTCTTTTGGTAATACTAGAGCAGGGAATAATATTTATGACTTTGTTTTGTGATGAAGGGTTTAGTAACCCAAGTGTAAAGTGTTACTTAGCTCAGAGGAGAAGTTAAGGATTGTATAATTTGCTTCGGGCTATTTTTGAGAATTTTTTTTGTCATTTTCGTATGCAGTGATCAATATGGGACATCTGTAGGCTTCTCAAGTGGCAGAAGAAGTAAAATAGAAATCTGTTTGATTATTTATTTGCATTTTAACACCCATCGTTTCCTCGATTACATGGCTTATGCTTTTGTTATTTAGTACATACCAAACTGGACATTTGGTTGCTGTACGTTGGATATTTCAAAGTTAAATTCAATTTCTTTTGGACTTGAATAATTTATCGTATCTTGTGTGATTGACCAAATGATTTGAATTTAAATTAGATTGAGTTTGATTGATATTAGTTATAACTTATACAAATGATCAGTAGCAAAGTTTTCTTACATCTCCTGTCTCTGTTGTATTGTTTCAAATCATAGATTCGTGTTTTTTAACTTCATGATTTAGTGATTCAAAATATTTGATCAGTATGGACCCTCAGGAAGGGTGGGTCATTGCAAAACACTCTTTGGTGTGGACATCTGAAAACTTGCTCTTTCTTCTATATGTGTTGATTTCCCTTAACCATAATTAACCATTGGAAATGGGCTGCAAAAATAACCTGAAAGCCTACTGGCCCAATTACTGTCAGTCACTTGTATCTAAACATTTTGAGCCTGAGTGTAACATCAGGATCAACAAGTACTTATAAAGCTGTCATTACATGCTTTGTATCAAATCATACACCCTTCCTAACTAGTTTCTGATTGATGTATATAAACATCCGGAAGGTCCTGTGAATTATACCCTTTCCTCAAAAGAATGACCAGATCTGTAAACAGAGAACATGACTGGCCACAGATTGACCGTCACAAACTGTATCAGCCATTGGGGTTTACCCATCAACCCCATTCCAACAATGGCCAAAACTAGGCCATTTGATTGACCCACACTCCCCATACCAATTAAACAGAGAGTCATAATATTAGGACAGCCATGCCCCTTGCATTAGAGTCCCAACCATTGTCGTTTATTGGTTATTCATATCAAATAAATTGCCAAAGTCATAATATTATGGACAAACTGCCTGCAAAAATGTCCCCTATTAGTACTGACCCATCATAGACCATTACTATGAAAATATCTGCAAGGTATGGTGTTGACCTATACTCTTTCCCCTTCCTTTAAGAATAGAAAAATGACCATAATGGCTCTTGATCCCTTCAGATATGTTGCCGGAAAATGTCGCAACAAGGGGCAGGAACAGTGTGAAATTCCTGACCCATATATGGCGTGTTTTTACTTATATTTGGGGTAAATTTGTGGAAACAAAGGAAAATGTGTCAAGAAAACATGACATGGAAACTTGCTTTTGGATCAAGTGCACTTTTAGGAATTCCATTCAATATTTAACCCTTTCCAGTCTGACCACTTTTTCCACCCCAGGCTGAAGGCATTTTAGCTTTTCAGCAGAAGTGGGAAGGATTTCACCTTTATTTTCTAGATATTTATAAATTTATCAATAGTATTTGTTTTTGTAATTATAATCTGTGTGAACTGTACACATTGCCTGGGATAGTGTTTTTGAAGGTAAGAAGTAGTGAGGGTAGCTATACTGAAGTTTTATTTATGACATGTGGGGACGTCCGACGCCTGACAGTAATTTAGGGTGTCCCCCAGACGCCCTAACAGCAGGAAAAGGTTAAGAGTTAGTGTTTTGGGTTAGTTATCGGGGAAGGGTTATATTCAGAACTTGGGGTAAGTGAAAGTGAAACTATCACACTTTTACTTGGGTATGATGTTGTAGACCTTGATTGATTTTAGGTATAGATGATGGGCAATCTACACGGGAGAGCAGATCCAGATCAATTCGCATCTGTATAGACTGTTTTATGATATCTGAAACTCTTGGGAATGGAAAATTGGTTCTAAAAATGGGGCCTAGAGAACTGAAGTGATTCAAAAGTCACTCTTGAGAACTAATGCTAAAGTAGTTCAAAGGGAGGAGGCCTAAACAATTGCTGTACTAGCTAGAGCTCTAAATCATTGTCATTTTGAGATTTGGGCAACAAATTGGTAGCACAAGTTTGATGTTGTATTTTCCCTGAAACTTTTAAGATCTTATATCAATCAATCAATCAATGATACAAGAATTTGCATAAGATGCATACCCCATGAAGGAGTCTATTCGTATAGGGGACCCACGGCTTAACGTGACTGACAAAGTAAATCAAATACGTGTCTTGTCAAAAATGTGCTATTTTTGTTCTATCTAGTATAAAAGGTTTGGGATACCAAATTATGTTTGACATGTTATCATATGGACCCTTTTAATTAAATCTTGGTCTTGTAGTCTGTTACCTATTTGTGTCCCATCTTATGAAAATAAATTCACCTTGTCATATTTAGCAGTTGATTAGTGGGGTTGGACATGACAGTTTTGCCGAAAGTTGTTTTCATGTCACATAATGAAGCGTGTCCACTATACAAAGACTGGACTGAGAATGGACTTGTACGATGTTTTCATTCCCGGGGGGTGGGGGGTTCTTAGTACAAAAGTGATTGATGGGGATGTGCCGCAAACTTGGGTAGCAAAATCAGGCTGTCTGGTATGCCAGTGGGTCCTTTTTCTTTGCAAAATGTGGTATTTTGATGGTCTGTATTTCATAATTTTGGATTTTTTTTTCTAAATTTCAAACAAGAATTAGGAAATTCGAGCCAAATTAGCGTAAATTTTTGGTATATGGATGGGTCCCTTTTTCTTGAAAATTGGTATATACATGTGTGGTACTTCAAATTTCCCAGCGGCACACCCCTACCAAAACCAAACTTGAGTACCCCTTCACCCCCGGGTTTCTTTCCCCCTTCACACCATGTGAGAATAGGACAATGTTGTAGCCCAAACATGCCTTAAAGAATTTAGCGCTCTTTTGTACAATTTCATGTCCTTGCCCTTTTTTGTCGAGAAAAAGGGGGACACAATCTGGGGACAAAGAAATATGGAGTAGGTCAGTACTATCGGGACTTGGAGATATTTTCTTGCTCTACTTTCATGATAAAAATTGGATCTTACAGATGTTTGGTCAGCTAGCAGACATTCTTCTTATTGTGTAGTGTTCCCTTTTAAATGAGTTTGTTATTGAGAACAAGTAGATTTCTGAAGATGTCCTGTCAATTAGGAACTAATTTGTGTGACAATTTAGCTCATCTTGAAGACATGCTGGTGGGTCTGTCAACATGCCTTTGGAAATTTGTGTTTACTTGCTTGTTTTCTGACATGACCTAATTCAGATTTAACCGGATTTGTTAAGAGAAACCCAGGTTCTTTTACAAAAATCTGGATCATGTTGGTATCTGAGAAATATTAATATTGGATATTAGACTATTGACCATAGCACTATTTTTCTATGTATTTAAATAACACGAGCGACTCTGCCTATGGATACCGAATGTAATCTGGTACTAAAGAGGCATGTCCAACATCACCTGCATGGGTGAAATGTGCTGCACACATAGCAGATGTAGAATTAATTTGATTTTTTAAAGTTTCCCTGTAAGTTTGTGTGACCTATATTCTATGTTATTAAAGATAGAAAGATTAATTGCACCTATCAACTTTATGATTTATATTTTATCTTTTTATTTCAATTTAATGAGACACTGATAGAATTGATCAGAATGTTCACACCTATCATAAAAGAACTTTATTACTGAATAATTATTGAACAATTAATGTCAAAGGTTCAAAATAATAAAACAAGATTGGTATTTATCCAACTAGGATTTTTGGTTTATCTTTACTTAAATGTGTCCAATCTAGATTCACGTTGAAATTGTAAATCCAATTAGACAGTTGGTAACTCATACGCATTCATTAATCTCATCTAGTATCACGTAGTACGTTGTACAATTTCCATGTACTCGTACCAATTGGTATACCAGATAGCCAGATTTTGTTATCCAAGTTTGCGGCACATCCCCGACGTAATCACTTTTGTACTAAGTACCCCCTCCCCCGGGGACATACCATGATTAAAATAACCATACCAGTGGCATACAGCAAGCGTATCAATGTCAGCTACAAATGTTCATTTTAATTGTTACATTGAACATAAAAAATACGTTAACAATACCTATCGTAACCTCAACAATATGCGCCAATCATAACAGACACCCACACGGCTTGAACTTGCAACAACTTTCCAGGTCAGTTCAATACTTCAACATTCCTGACATGGACAACTTAATCCCTTAATTATTAATCTGTCACAAATCAATAAGATTCGTTAATCCCCACCTTGATGCAATATTTCTCAGTTTCGTTTATCAAATCGATATCTTTTCATTCCAGTTGACGGATAACGTTTTTGACTACCAATGCAGCATTGTAACTTTTATTTATGGAACTCGTAAACATGTCACTTTATCAAAAAAGCTTTATTATAATAAGCTTGCATGTAAATGTTGCGATTAAATGATTAGGCGTAAACAAGTAAAAACGCCACCTGCGTGTGATCATGCTTATGTCAAAATATTGAAAAACATAAGAAAATGGGATTTACTTATCAATTAACCTAACAAATGATCACAATCGCTACACGAAGCATCGTTTGTTAGCAAAGATACAATAAATCTCACTATAACGGCAATAAACTGTGGGTGGTCGTGATTGGCAGTTTGGGACCGCAATTGTTATGCGATTCTCATCGATTTGATTGCATGAGTTTGGTCAAACTTTGTAATGGTTATGTTGACGATGAGTACCCATGATCTAATTGGTGCTAATGTATGCGTGATCATGATTCGATGTGGGTAAATCTTTACTTGTAAATCGCATGATACTGCCATGATACAGGCAGCTGTCTTGGAGGCCTCAAGCTTGGTCGAGCCTTAGGTGTTAAGTCCACTTAAATTGTTATAAACACCTTGTCAGCTGTGTAAAATTTCTTGAAGTTTGATCCTGTGTTCCTTAAGGGCCATATGTCCTAAGTTTGTCCCTCAGTAGAGACGATATCAGTGTAATATTGATGTTAGTGTGGATATTACCAAAATTGAGGTTGAGAATTTAAAAAAACTTTAAAAACTCTTCAAAGTTTGAAATTGAGATTCTTGAAACTCGTCCCTTTTGCATTCATGTGTCTGAGTGGTCTGCCTTTCAATCTGACATCATACTTTGTTTGTTTCTTATTTATACTGGGTCCATGTTCAGAGGGAAATTTAAGTATCCCTCTGTTTTTCCTCATGGCCCAGTTACTAGACCATGTCTGAAACCCGATTAGCCTGAAACCCCGGGGAGGGCACTCACGCATATTGGTAATACGGATATGTGCCGTTGTGGAGACCCCAATTTTCATGGCTGATCGCCGTTCTACAGCTCTGCATTTTCCTGAAATCTCCGTTCTCAAGACCTCATACAAAACTGTTGCGGTTGTTCATTAACACATGTTTTGGGGTCTAAAACTCCAGATTTTCATCAAAGAGGAGTGGTTTTTTTTAAACAAAAACAAAATGTCCGCGTAAAGGGTGCTATACGTTGACCAATACATCAGAAGGCTCTACTTTTGCAATGAACATCAGTTCCCAAGACCCTACATTTTCCACGGTTGGAGAGTCCTCAAGACCCGACTTTTTGCCTAGCTTGTCAGTTCCTTAGCCTCCAAAATTTGTTTTACCGTGGCACACCCCCTGTCAAAAAATAAAGTGAGTGCCCTCCCTGGGCCTGAAACTAAACTAGGGCTGAGGTTAGGTTTGTAGGGTTAGAGTTATGATTAGGGCTCATTCTAGGGTTACTAAATTTAAGGTTTGCATTTTGGACTGAGAAGATTTCTGACAGGCTTGGTTCTTGGTTGTACCTGTCGCTTATCATCTAACTACATTTGATGTCACCCAATAAATTTAGAAAATAATTTTGAAAACTTGACTACCATGTTTTTGAGACATTTCTGACAACTGCTCTTGAATCAATCGGTGTGTTCTTCAGACCAACAATTAATGGGCGATATTAGAATTTACTGCCCAACAGATTTAACTTCAAAAATCTAACCCTAAACCTTATTGTAACTCTAACCATAACTTGGTACAAACAAGGATTTTGCACTGAAGAGGCTCTGGACTAGTCCATCTAGATGTGACAAGCGAGTGCCGTAGGCTTCACATTTGCTAGCTGGGTCCATCAAGATGGATCTCACAAGCGAGTGCCGTAGGCTTTGCATTCGCTAGATCGGTCCATCTAGATGGACTACTATGAACTAGCAAGTGATGTAGGATGCCAGCATTTGCATTGAAAACCAGGAAAGGTAAATTTGACTCATTTTAGAGGGAAGATGTCCTACTACTGCCTACTAGCAATGACACGAGTCAAGCCCAGAGGCCCCAAAATGGAGACAAGCAGTTGGGCAAAAAAACAAGTAAATTTTGACTTTCCCCCTTAAGGAATATTGGACCATTTCAAAGTGATACTTTTCATGACAAAGTGATGATTGGTTCCGAATTCTGCATAAATGGAAAACAAAGATTTTCATGATAATGCATAAATTAATTCCAGACAATGAGTTCACTAATTGTTTGCAATATCTATCTGCATGTGAACCATTTTTGTGGTTATTGTAACGGTTTAAGAGTACCCCATTAAATTTTTAGACAGTTGGATTTTCTACTTTTTATAGAATATAGTACAAGCAAACTACAGGAAAATTTTGAGAATAAATTCCTTTCCACATTTAAAGAGCCGGGCTTTTTCGACCGACCTCACAGCTTGGGGGCAGATTCCGCACCCCTTTACGATCTCGGAAACCGGTTGGGTACTGGTGGATAGCTATGACCCTCACGAGTCCATGAGTCCACGGACCTTGTATGATGTCACAGTGACGTGTCATAAGTGATGTCATGTCAAAAAATATGAAAATCGCCAAAAATCATGTTTTTTTGCATTTTTTTCAAGCAAAATTTGCATTTTATAGCAATAATGTGAGTCAAAGTATACTTTCACATGTTCTTACTACAAATAAATCAAATAAATAAGATAAAACATAGTGAAAGTGTATCCTTAAAACAAAAAACATGATTTGTGTGTAATTTCCATTGAAAATCAGTTTTTGGTCAGTTTTTCGTTTGACCCAGCGTGCCATTACGGAACGCCACGTCCCAACCCTAGGTCCAATTTTCATAAAAATGGTCTTAAAATAAGCGCAAGACTTAAAGGAAAAAGTCAAGAAGTTTCAGTGCGAAAAAAATTGTCGGAGGGGGGGGGACGACGGCCCCCTCTCCGGCTCTTTTAGGGTTAAAAACTGTAGTGCTGCTTTTGAAGTGCATGTATCTAGAAGGTTGGCATATATAATTTCAAATTAATATTAAAGGTCTTAATGAAGGAAACCAATATTTTGTATGGTTAATTATTGAGCTGTGATGTGTCGTAGAATTGACAAAATTAGAGACAATAGTGATATTAAAAATAGAAATAGATAACGCTGGTTGATCCAGAA
>JXSR01S004750.1:20876-36160 GCA_000969725.1 Ophiothrix spiculata
GTTTTTTTCTTGGAAAAAAATGAAAATGGCCCTATTTCAAAAACTATTTGCTTTTTTCAAATTTTCTTTCAGAATCGTGTTCAGAGTGTAATTATCTTCATTTTAATTTATTATTTGTCACAAGGTGTTGTATATTTCTATTAAGCCGTGTGTCGCCATCAATCACCCAATAAGTGCTAAATGTGACTTCTGCTGTTTTTGACCCCAAATTATCAAAATATCCTGACTAATTGATTTTTTTGTTTCTTGATGTTGAGGTAGAACACCGGCTCTACAAAACATATCAAGGAAAATAAAGGTGTTTCACATTTGTTTCGCCACTTAAAATTGCCCTCGGAAATTCGATTTTTACCGTTGGCGTGTTGACCATCTCTATGTTGTGAGTATGATGACGTCACGTGCAAACCCTCTATTATAGTCAAACATAATCCGCTCGTTGTACCTATGATGGTAGATCTATGGCATAAAATCTAGAACAATGTTTGTACACGATTGCTCATATAGTTGGAATAAAAATATTGTTACTACTTTTTTATGTAAAGGTCAATAGAGATTAAAAAATGACCATTATTTCTTTACTTGATCACAAAATATAAGATACACGGTTGCTCATATAGTTGGAATAAAAATATTGTTACTACTTTTTTACGTAAAGGTCAATTTATGATGAAAATATATAGAAACTTATGTTGCGTTTGGTTAGATTTGATAGGTAATCTTATTGAGTGTGAAATGGACCTCCGAATGTGATCGATTTTCTCATGTACTGGTAAGGGGACAACAATAAAAATGGGTAAAAATGTGATTTGTTCAAGGGGGGACCCGTTCAAGGTCACTTCTCTACTAAAGTTGAGTGGTCATATGGAATGTTTAAACAGACTTTGACTGAGCCAAAAGAATGCTTGGAAACAAAGCACAAAATGATCCTTCAACGCCCCAAAATTTACAAAAATAGGGTTTTAGTGAACGTAGAATGGTTTCCGGCGGCTTATCACATCTTAAGAGGTTTTCAAGATGTCACATACCACCGGGACCATTCGACGTTCACAACAACCCTATTTCGGTATCTTGGCTCAGTCAAGCGTGACAAAGGCATTCAACCACCTGCTTATCACTCCACTACAGATAGACATTCCATATGACCACTCAACTTCAGTAGAAAAGTGACTTTGAACAAGGCGGGGTCAAATCAAATTGGGCCTTAAAATCACGTGTTTGGCCCATTTTGTTGTTGCTCCCTTACCAGTACATGAGAAAATTGATCACATTCGGAGTTCCATTTCATACCCAACAACATAACCTATCAAATCTGACCAAATGTAACATAAGTTTCCACATATTTTCATCATAAATTGACCTTTACGTAAAAAAGTAGTAACAATATTTTTATTCCAACTATATGAGAAACCGTGTATCTTATATTTTGTGATCAAGTATAGAAATAATGGTCATTTTTTATATACAATTTGATAGTATGAACAAATATGACTGCATGACAAACAGAAAAGCAAATAATAGATGCTAAAAATGCAGCAGCAGCCCGCATCTCAATAAAAAATAATCTCTTTGGGTTTAACTATTGAATTTCTTAAACCTTAATTGATGCCTTTTTAGAAAATAGAAATAGTTCTAGTTTAATCTAACCTAATTTAAAATTGTATCACTTGTGCAACTTGATGAATTGAATTTTTGAGAAATGTCTTACAGTGGCAGTTTGTAATACCAACATTAAGAATTATATTATTAGATATTGCTTATAAAAAAGCAAATATGTAATGTACATATATTTTAGACAATCTGTGCAAGATATTTTTTATTACCGTAGATGTATCATGTTGTAAATGGAAGGCGACAGGAAATGACTACTTCAGTAACATTGCGACGATCCTTTTTCATCGAATGTCAGGCTGTTCAGATTGCGGCTCACGTATTGAGGTGTCATTGAGCTTCAAACTCTGCTAATTAAGTTGTCATATCACGCGAAGAGCTGCTGTAATATAACTCCATGTGCTTACTTTAATCAGCACAATGGTACGCTTAAAAGAAGACATGTGGTTGCACATGAAGATCAGATTCGAAAGTAAGTAAGAGACAAATAAAGAAGGATCATTCTGTTTTTTCCTCATTTCATTAACATTCAAAAGGTTGTAGTCGTATATATCAACGAGACCGATATGACGTGGTTTGGATCAAAATGGAACTAAAAATTACAATATAATTGCAGAGCTTATAAACAACGAAATACCGAGCTGCCAGCAAAGTATTTCAGCTTCCTCGCTCCCAGCCTGCTTCCCCGTTGTTGAATTCCCTCCATTGGTTACCCATTGACAAAATTCTTCTTTGAATGATCTGTCACTAGTATACCTATCAGATAACATCCACGTCTATGTTCCTCAGAGGAAGGGTTTATGTTTACTTTTCAACAGCGATGTTTATCGTCTTGCTATTCCTCGGAGTAGAAAGTTGATTGGTGACAGCTAATTTGAAGTCTTTGGTCCTCCTCTTTGGAATAAACTTCCGCATTCGAGTAGATCCTCCCAGACAGTGACAACCTTAAAAGTAAACTTAAAAACTCATTTGTTCCCCAAGATGTGACTGTTCGTTTCTCATGCTGTTTGGTTGTTTGTTTGTTATTGTAAAGCGCAATGATCATTTTTTGAATGGCGCTATTTAAGCACCGTAATTATTATTCTTTTGATATTAACTTATAATTACATTATTGAAACACCTTGAACTTGAATTTGAAATATGAAATTAAAAACTAAAATTCTGGAAAAGTATGTTATTACCGGTAAGATAAGCAAACATCAAAGTAACACATGCTCATATGTGATGGGGGGACTTTACAGATGATATCAATTTTGATTTTATCATTTCATCTGTTACAGCATTTTCTAAGCTTTCAAATGACACCTTGTTGAACCCGATCAAGGCAATCACATTTTACAACAGAAAATCTGCTCAAAATTCTTATTACTTTCTTTTTTTTTCGCTGCCTTTTTTTACCACTTTCTCGAAAACAGTTCTGTCGCAAAAAGTCCCCCTTTTCGGGTTCAAAACATGATGAAAGAAAATGTGTAATGATACATTGATCCAAGTTGGAGAAAACAAACGTGGATTATTCTGTCTTTTTCATTGCTTAAACAATTTAAAAAGTTATTGTCATTTCTATGGGACCAATAGGACGAGGTTTGAAGCAACAAAGTGCTAATTAACAGCAAAATATGTGATAATAATAGATCAACAATGCATCATTCTGATATTCATACCATCGAAGAGATCGAATATTACTCAAACTAAAACATACATGATCATGTGACAGTTTTATTTCTGGATTTGAATACGCAAACACTTTGTTGGCACAGATATAGTCTGTCTGTCTATCAGTTTGTAACTCACTCTAAAGAAACAATCTTAAACAATAAAGTGCAGCTTCTGGCTATTCCGTTTGATTACGATGCAATTCCGGCTGAATATACAAAGATGCTACGATGAAGCAACATATTTTGATTTTTCAATATCGCCGATTTAGAGATAAGGTAATTAAGTTTGTCTCTAACAGTAGGATGACATGTAACAAAAGAAGATATCACGGCCTTCCCGTCATGCCTTGTATCAGTAGGATTTTGTACACGTTGTAATGACTGATGTTAATGATGAAACATAGAATAACAAAGAGCAGAGTTCATTTTAATCTTGAATTAATCTTGAATCATTTTAATGTTGAGTTTTTACTCTACAACATGCTTTTTGTTCCGTTTTATTTTACCACTCCAGTCCAAAGATATTAAGAACTTAAGAAAGCCCTTAAAATCTAATGTGGTCCGATTTGTAAGTTTAGACTTCCAGCTAAAGAAATGCAAACTTGAAATGAAGAGAATTCTGCAAGCAACTGGAGAACAATCAATATAATTCAATCTTACCCAACCTGTACTTAACATTAAGTGATATTTGAAGTTCATTTTTTTACTTAAATATATAGGTCAAAATGTTCAATTAAAGTACGGATCTTCCTGATACTCTCATATTCCTTGAATCTGTTACTTCTGGTGAGACAATCGGGTAGTTGAGGATGCAATTTCTATCAAAAGAATTAAAAAAAAAAGGATCTAATGAAAGGTGTCAACCAATAATAAGTCTTTAACCGAAATCACGGAAGAAAACCGAAGACAAAGGAACTTAAGAACTCAAGTAAGTTAATGATTCATCTGACCCGTCAAGGGTATGCAACAGGTTGACTATAACACCAGATGCAACAACCTGTTTAATATCGGCAGATCATCATTAAATTGAGTCCTTATGTCATGAAATGGGTTCAAGGGATACTCCTAATTTAGCAAATTCCATTCAACGTGTGCCCAATGACGTCACCAGAGGTGAAACTTTACAGATTAACAAATCAGACCATCAAGATTTTTCGAGTCTTTACAAAATGTGCAATAACTTTTGATTCAGAGATCAAAATCAAATAAAACAAAAACCCTGTAGAAGCCAATGGTCTACTCTATAATATTATTGTAACGTTTGCTCACCATTGTGCTCTGTTCTCACAAAATAAAAGTTCAAAAGTTCGTTGCGTTTTTATTGGGACACCATGTACAATAGGGAGCAAGACACAATGACATTTCTGGATATCTTTCTTTATAACAGTTATAAGTACGATTTCTAGGTATATGTTTTACAATAAAACATCTTGGTACTGTTTATATTGTGTGCGAGTTAGTGTAGATGCAAGTTTTAGCAGTATGATTTTGAAATAGTCCCAGAAGGTGCATATGATATTATGAAATACCAAATTAACATTTCCTTATAAGCAATGTTTGAATTTCCTTTGGTTACCAAATAAATTAACATCAGAAGCGATAGACCATTTTCATTCATCGTCAATTTCGTTTTAAAACACGAAGGTGGCATAATCAAGCGTTACTAATCTAAACCTCAATCTCTCATACTCAATGGAAATGTTTCATTTTCTTCATTCAAAAGATAACCAAAAGATAATGTCATTCTTAAGTTAGTACATTGGCCTCTCTAAATAACCCCCCTTGGAACAGCAGAAGTCGATACGCAATACTGTCTTATTACCAGATCCCCTTAGATTTATCTGTTTGTCAAAATGGATGCCATAAAGACAAAAAAAAAATCTTACACTATACAATATTTGTGATTTTCGTTTTATATTTTGGACCCGAAATTGTAGCAATCTGTAAAGATATGTAGAAATATCATTATCTGCTCACATCGCAAACTTTGAAAAATTCAGAAGAAAGTGTTTATTCCCCCTTTCAAATAAACATTTTAGGTTAAAATAGCAACAAATGAAATATATTGAAATTCTTTTCGTTTAAATAAAATATACAATTAGCCTGTTCAAGTTTGTCGTAAGTTAACTCATTAAAGGGCAAATGTTTTTGTAAACTAAGTTGTAAATGACAAAAGAAGTATCGAATTAATTTTGACGCACAAAAGAGGCCTGTCAATCAAAGTATAGGATAGGTTATTGTCTTCGACTAAAGCAAAAACGTCTAGAGGTTTTTAGTTGTGCTTTTTATCGTGTAAACACAGAAGGGTTGTTAAGGATAGCAATTTCTTAAGTGGGATTATCTATACTTATTTACTCCAGTGAATAGAATAAGTAATGGGTTAACAACATATTTTACAAAATGCATTGTTATGCACGGACAGAACATTTGAACTGGCTAATTTAGTAAAAAACTTTGTTACGTTGTATAAGCTACATATGTAAAAAATAGAGTCATAAAATCAGATAAAGGAGAAGACGGAATTAAATATGTATAATCGAGCATCAATTTACCTGATAAACCTATTAGCATTTGTCAAAAATAAATCTTACTGAACACTAGGTACTAGACATGATGTTAATCTGCCCTGATTGTTCTTCTATGAAAAAGGAATAGCTGTATCGTTGAGGGGAATCTCAATTCGTTATGCCATATGCATATTAAAAAGCCAAATGAGTTTTAATATCATGTAGTTCAATTTTCTTTTATTATAAATTTTTTAAATAATTATATAAACTTTTTTTCAAGTTGTGTATTTAAGTCAAACTGATGATAAAATGAGACAAGAGTGAACACTTAAAGGTTTGTGTTCCGATCACTTTCACTCACAGAATCAAATTAAATATTTTGATACCACATGAAAGCACATGTTTTTTCATAACCCCTGTAATTTTTTACGAATATATCATGTTTCTTTCAGGGGTGTTTGGACATGACGTCATCAGAATTTGAAACTCCCATTCAAAAAACTTCTCCAAAATTTCATTTTATGCCCTTACTTGGCGTATAAAAATATGCAGATTCCAAATCCGTTGAGGGTGGGACTTCAACCTCGGAAAACTAAAAAGATATTTTGACTTTTAAAAAAAATAAACGGATTTTTAATTACGGATAGTGTGGCGTCATACAAGACATGCGCTCTGTATCTCTGCCGTTTCGTATCGTGAAAATAGGCTCGTTTAAGCCGGGTGTACGAGCATTATAAAATCCTGGTAGTGTGTAACTAAGTCCCGTAGCGAAGTGGATACGGCGACCGCCTTGGACGCGGAAAGCCCGTGGATCGAATCCTGCCTCAGATATTTTAGGTCTAATTGTTTTTCTTCTCAAACCTTATTTTATTACGACTCTTTATCAGTATCTACATGTATATTTAAAAAACCCAAAACAAACATCGATAGTTTTTTTTTCCAAATACCAAAACAAATATGATGCCATTCAGCCCGGGCATTCAGCTTGCACTGCACGGCATGATCTTGCAACATGATGTGCAACATGACTCATGAGAATCAAAAAGTGGTTTATTCATTTTTGATAATGATTTCATACATAGGGTCTATAATAGAAAAAGATTCAGCTTGTGATTTTGGGCTTTATATTTAGCAAATTAGCAAAACTTGGTAAATATTTCAAATAAATCTTCTGATCAAGATTGAACACGTGATCATCACCATCCTCGTACATTTTTATTGAAGGCAGCAATTTGTGATTTAGGTGGTTTCGGTGGTACCGTGCGTGGAAAAGGGGATCGTCCTACCACTTCTGGTTTCTTTGAAGAAATATGGTCAAAAAAGTGTAAATATCCTATATGTTTCTATGAGTCAGTCACATACACATATTCTGTAGCATTACTTTGGCTCAATATATGAGAATGAAACTTGACGATTGCGTTTTATAGGTGATTACCCTTCATTCAAATATGGGAAAAGATTATGTTAAATTTTTCACCAGATCCGATTACCTACCTTTAAGAGTCGATTCAAAATATACTAAAACGAAGCTTTGAGAAATTTAGCTAGTACGGTATTATCAAAAATTCAACGCAGGAGGTATCTTGTGGTGAATATATTATTTCTTAAATTTCTTGAATACTCACTTTGTCTGACATTTCACTGGATCATTATTTTAGGCGTAGTTAAATCTATTTAAAGTTTATTAGAAAACATTTTAATTCATCAGATGAAGTTGTTTTTTATCTTTAAAATATTTGTTTGGCAAATAAATCAAACAAACAGCACGAACTAGTCTGTGAAAGCCAATAAGTGTTAATCACAAGGTATTCAAATTTATTATTCTTACACATAGCTGGTGATTCTCTGTAGATCCATCGAAGCTCTAGGTAAGTTTATCTGTTAATAACGAAAGTCTGTGCAGCATATGTCCTAATAATTTCTTTCATCAATACTCAGGAGGGGAGAAGCCCTGGTGACTGCAATAATTTGTGGTTAAAAACTACAAAAGTGTTAGACGCTAAGGGGTATTTACGAAAGATCAGACAATCATTCTGAATTGTCAAAATATGTTCGTAAACGGCATTGTGAATTTGTTTATTTGTTTAACTACGGTTGTTTTAGTTCTCCAACTCTCAGCTCCTATGAGTTTAGTTTGATAAGTTTAGATACGAAGTAGTTGGTAGTTTTTGTATGCAAATTGTTAAAAGTTCCTGTAAAGTTACAAATCAATACGATATCAAATAATTCTAAAACGTTTTGAATTAAATACGTACAGGAAACACCCGTTTAATATTACATTTTGCTCAGAACATTTGTCGCCAATGTATTTATGTCGTTTATTTATTAAAATTGTTTACACTACAGTGTAGCTGTAACTGTTTCAGCAATGTGTTCTTGTGATGCCTTTAACATACCTGCATACCGGACCTTAAACCTAGGATCTAAAGTTAGCTGGACTTTAATTACCCTAGCTTTGGTTATTTACCGGACTAAGAAATCTAGGACTTTTAGTATTAGGACCATGAGCTCAGTGGACTTGTATAACGATCACACCTGCTATAATCTCTAAAATATAGGTCAGTCAGTGTATCAAATATCTTGTGGTGTAGACTATAGAAAGATGGAAACCTTTTTGTACATCTATAATATTCCATCATCATACAGCTGTCTTCATTATGGAGGAAGGAAATCGTTTGGAATTTGAGTTTAGATTCCTGCTATCACTACTAATGATCAAGCCAAGAGCCAGATTTTGTCAGGGGGTGCGGATTTTCAAAAAGTGGACCTTTGAAGAAAAAAATCACTTTTGGTCGACCATAAACTAATTTTTTGTAGTTTGTACACATTGAAAAGCAAAAAAAAAAAAGAAAAAAAAAGTACAAGCATTTTGTGTAGTATTTTATTATAAATCGACCTACATTTACATTTTTGGTGCTTTAGGTGTTCTTTTGGTGGATATTTAGTAAGGTTTCTGTCGACAGGCCTTACGTCGACACAAATGTCGACATGAAGCATATCTCGATATGTCGACATGAAATCTCATTTGAGGACAAAACTAGGAAAGTAAAATTGCATAAAAACTTGCGTTTAGTTGTAAAGTTATGGCCGTTCATTTGTAGTTGATCTCAAGCATGTTAAGGATTGTATTAGTTGACAACCGGTTTTAAAGTTATTACGATGGTTCCGAACAAAACAACAAAAAGTAACAAAATATCATTTTTATATCATTCATAATGTCATATGCATAAAGAACTAGCACATTACTATATATAATTGCCAATTCTACGTCTAAAACAGCTCATCCAATCATTTTCATTTTTCCGGCAAAAAAACAACTCTTTGATATCAATCTATGTCGACATTATGTCGACGTCGACAAAAAATTAAGGGATGCGACCCACTCATCACACCCCCTCTGGCTACGGGCCTGATAATGACGTACAGGTCAGTGCCGTATATTACTCTGAAGGTGCAGGTGGTGACATTGGGCGCATCAAAAAGGAAGAATAACGACGCAGGTGTTACATAAACAGTAGGTTTAAGGCTACTGTTCTTCGAGAGTTTCGTTGCAAGGTATTTTATATTCACTGCAATGTTTTACCTAATCACACACGACACACCATAATTATTTTACATACATGAAGAGTTGAGACTTTAGATTTTACCTAAGCCTTTACTATTGATTCCAGGTGTTGACAAAGCGTCGTCAATATGTGCACGTTCATTTGAAGGGAAGTCAAATAAATACCATATCCACTCAACTTTATTTCAAGTTCAGGACCATGAAAGGTCAAGAGGTGCAAATTCAAACGGACGTTTCAACAGGCGAATATGAAGGTGTACCCTGCTAGTGTAATACATTAATCTAGTCGTATTTTGTATTAGTGACCCAATTCTTATGGCAAATTTAGCAGCAAATACACTTAAAAGTCGCAATTTTCAAAATCGAGTTTATGACATACTTGAAATTTCTATAATCTCATCTTTTGAATGATATATAATATGTCACACTTTTCTTCTCCATTCTTCATTTAGAGATCGAAATTCAAAGCAGTCCACTGAATATATTACAATAAACATTGGTTGCAAATCGATTTCAAAGATACTGATTACTACAGTGTATAAAAGCAACATGCAATTACAAGTTGACCGTGAATAAGTGCACTTCCCGGCAAATTTGAACTTCAAAACTTTAGGTATAGATAGACACTTATGTATTAAGGTGTTTTATGTCAAAAAACGAAATTTGACTTTTCATCCTATTTTTACTTTAGATGCCATTTATTCAAAATGTATATTTGCGACTTTCCTCTCATTTTGCCAGAGCAGCCCACATATATCAACATTAAGCTGATTATTGACAGTGAACTATTTTAGTTTTAAAAGGTATAACAAATGTATAAATATTTCCCTGTTCAAATTTGCGTGCTTTATTGAAACTGAATAAAGGTAATGAAATAACAGTCACCTTTTCAAACCAAATTCAATATAATGAACAAACATGACTGGTCGGAGAACAGAAAAAACAGCAAATATTTGCACATTTGTAAAATAAAAGCAGTAGTAGGTGCAACTCGGATCCAAATCCGACAGGATGGTGTTTGGTGGCAGTATTGTATATCTATACATTTTCAAACTCATGATAATAATGTTAACCGATGAATGTAAATATCACTTATTACATGCAAGGAAGTAAATAGTTCTAAAGCCAATTCTGGAAGTCAGTATTTATAGATTTTTAATTTACATGTATTTCTATTGCGTGTAACTAACATTTATATAAAACAACTACCATCTTGCATTTTATCTTACATGCTTTGAAGGGAAGTCTCGATCATCCAACACCAAGCACCAAAAACGTTTCTGTGTCATGATTGCTTCCTGGTCAAACAGGATCTTTAAATTTATTTTCTTTTACATTTATAACCAGATTGTAAATGGAAACTCATAGCTTGAGATGTTTCAAAACGTCATTTACCTCGTCCAGCTGGTTAAGTAAAGTAAGTTAATAACAGTGCATATGTTTCAGAAATCATCCAAATTTTACAAATATAACCCAGAGGATGTAGTTCCAGCTGACGGTTATTGATAAATTGAAGTTAACACACTTTAGGATTGACGAGTTATCCTTTTCCCCTTCAACTATTAATTTTAAGCAATGAACACATTTTCGCTTGAGTAAAAGACAAATGCATTTAAATGCATTTAAATTTATATAATTTTTTACATAAAACAAAGTTTAAAATGTTGCAATTTTTTTTTAAGACATGTAATTAGATAAATAAGAATTTATGAAATAAAATGTGTGTGATGAAATCTATTATTAATGTAACTTTGTCTGATAAACCTATTAACATTTATCAAACCTACAATCTTACTACAGATAAGGTAATAGACGTGATATTAATCAGCCCTAATTCATCTCTCAAGGAACAAGAGTGAAAAGTGGTTTTTTATAGATTACAAAGGGTATTTCAAATATTATATGTAACTTAATCTTTCATTGAATAACGACAAATATGGGTGGTCTTATTGATGATATTCTGAACATTAAACCTGTTTCATTTGTATTTTTACAGCAGTGATCAAGATTTATTGCAAGTGTATTAAATATTTGTTCTAAGATATAGGAAATAACAGAGTAGTAAAACCGGTCCAGCTGCTCCATTGTCATATTTTACTAAAATAACCCCGAAAATTCGAAGTCATAATTAGAGAGGCACTATTTGACTTTCAGGGGGAGGGGGTTGGACGTTTAAGTAGAGGCAAGGACGAAGGAAAAATTTTTAAGTCACAAATCTAAACATTTTCCCGAGGCTTTGCCCTGAACTCCAATAATAATAGATCAAGAACAAGAAACATTGTTTTCTCAACCTCATGTTAATCAAATAAATTTGATAGTGATTTTTTTCCTCTTAAAAAGTAAGTTAATATTTTTTTTTTCAGAACGAACTTCCAACTCCCACCATGAGATCTTATGGTGCATTCCTTATAGTTAATTAATCTTCAAAAGTCTGAAGTTTAAACGGTTAATCGTCAATTTCGATTCGCAAAATTATGGTCAGGCCCTCTCCATTTCGAGATGATCTTTATTGTGGTTTCAAGTAAAATGAAGGTACTAAGAAGGTGATCCAGATTGTTGTAGAAGTTCAGAACCTTAATAATCAATCTCATTAATAGTGATAAATTAAGTGGATTAATATACAATCAAATGTACGTTTTTACAACATATGGTACTAGTAATACTGATTGCGCTTCACCCGGTAAAATTACAATACTTTAAGGACACGTACACCTGTGTAAACCGAAAGATACTCTCATTTATAAAAACACCTTGTCATGTTATGCAATGTAAATTCATCTGAATGTATAAATAAAAAAGTAAATATAATCTTTGTGAATTGGAATGTTGAATATTTCCTTTACAGGATGAGAACTTTAGGATACTTATTCGTAAGATCAATTTTCATTTTAAACAGCTCAAACGGAATCCCCAATTGACAAATTCAGCTGGAATAATACATTATTCATCACGGGATGAAGCTGTGAATATTTCATTTCTTAAAGTACCTGGGCACTAACATCCCGTTGCGTTTGACATTTAAATGGCGCATGATTACCGTTGCAGTTGATTTGTTTCTTTTAAGAAATACCAACAATCTTACGCGTTAATTCCCCAAACACAGAAGAACAGCACTAAGTTTTCAGAACCGTAACAGTACTAAATTCGTTCATGTTGTATAAAACAAAGTTCATTTTTACTCCTGAAGATCTATAGCACCTCGTTGTTATACTTCTTGCTATGCATGTACTGAGTGTCTTAAATGTTTCAAAATAAACAATGGTCGGAAATAAGGCACAGTTACAAGACATATTTTGAACTTATTTTCGGATATTACATATTCCATTTTCGTTAAAAAAAAGCAAATTTCCACACCAGGACTAAACACACAAAAAAATCAAATAATGATATTGACTGACTGTTTCTATTAACTATCATTAACTTTTTCAGGCAAGTAAAAATAAAACGTCAATCAGCACGAAATAATTTATACCAAAATCGTAGAGGTGGGAAAACATGTTTATCATTTATTAGTAATTAAGGTTAGATTTCCGAAAAAATTACATATTGGATATTAGTTATTCAGAACTCATAATCGGATGCATTTAAAGTGCATCTGTCATTTTTTTTTCAAATTTCATTTGTTTATTGATGCCGCGGCATACTACTCAAAAATATCTAAAACTGCATCAAAGAATATATAAATATGTCTCGCCAACAAAATCTCCACTGCGTTTATCACTGATTAACTGATTAACGTAAAATGTTCGTCCTAGTAGTTCCATTAAGTCACACCTACTATTCAAAGCTGACAACAACGATTGTTTTGGAAGGAACACAGCGTATTCAAAAAAGTCTGATCATTTCAAAACAACCAAACACCTCGTATTTCCATGTTTATGGGAAGTTAAATTAAAGCGGTAGGTAAAGTAACTTTTACAGATGTTATACCACCTGACTTAATTAAAATCATCATCTATTTAAATTGAGGGGGATTGGTATATGAAATTCATTTAAAATGGGCCATGTCATCTCTGTTATATGTTGTCTTGGTTCCATTGCTGTATCAGCCGTCGAGACCACCTACTTTACACATACAAATCATATTTGAACTGAATCAAAATGTAAATGCAATTTTTGCTATGTAAATCTTTTATCATGCTGGCGACCTTTATGTATGTTTAATTCACTCATCGCCAACTACAGGTAACAAGACTAAAACTGCCCATTTAAATTCAACACGCATTTTTAATTACTACAATTATGTGGTATTTGATGACGCCCTTTACATTGGCAAAATATCAAAAATCAGAGCCAAGCGACTGTAAAATCCCCATTGTGTATTTAGAAATATTGAACAGAAATGGTTTTTGTTCTTCTAAAGTTTGTTTGTAAATTATAAGGAAGCATTTAAGCTTAAAGCATTGTATATCTGTTATAAGCGGACGCTTTTGCTTAACTCAAGAGATGAGTTGCACTGGTGATTTATTAAATTTCCAGTTAAAAGCGACTTAAAAGTCGACGCTAAGGAATGTTTATGAATAGTTCAAACCATCGGATGCTTAAAGTCCCAATAATGTATTTAATTTGATTTTTCTTACTTCAATAATTGTTTGATTCGATAAATGGATTCTAATTCATTTCTTTAAATGATTAAAATTTTGTTTGAGCCTGGTGAAGAACGTTTACAAAAATGTGTATATGTCGGAAATAATCTCTCGACAGGGTTTTGATTTTTCAGTTTTATATTAATTCAAGCTTAATTTTTTCAATTCACGATAAAATGATATGGAAACTATTAAAGGGAATAAAAAGCATAATCACTGCTTCACACGTTTTATTTAGCTTAGTTGTTATATGGTCTAGAAAAATACATGGTACATATTACAATCTTTGATATTTGATCATTTGTTTAAGTCGTAGTTTTAAAAATAAGTTATTTACATTACAATTTATCGCATTAGTTAGTGAACAATTAAAATATGACAGCGTATATTATTTATATACTAGTTGAGTTCGATTTAAATACCATCTATAAAACAAAAACTAAATAAAAAACACACATTGGTCAATTTTGTCAAGAGTCAATATAATATAATGCAAAGAATTATCCCGTGTTTCTTTCGAAAGTTGATACACTTTGGATTTCTCTTTTTATTGATAGCAAACATAGATTCATTTTATATAAATATGAAATACCACCATTTGTAGAACATTCAATGTAGATTAATTAGTACGTTATTAAACAAGCAGATATTCATACGTAGAAAACACGAGAAGTAAATTTAAAGTTAAACACTACACGGATTTAGTACTGAGATATTCGGAAAAATAAGAAAGACAACGCAGCCATACAACAGTTCTGCTGATGACGCCGCTGCTTGAACAAGCAATAACGATTAAGGTGAGCGCTCACTTAGTGTTGAGTTTCAGATTTACTTCTCATCTACATTGATACTTATTTATCCCTGAATTCCACCCTTTCTACGCCAAAAGTATAATTCCCCATCATGTTTGTATTTCATGTCTTTCTTTTTTCAAGTCTATTTTGACCTATAACATGTGGACAAGTTCCTTGTTGATCTATATCGGAACCAGAGATAAGCTTTATTGATATTCTCTAAGTTAAATAACTGACTATATGAGCTTCGATGCTACTAAGAAATACCTATTACAACAACTCTGCTAAGATACATGGGAAATGTATAAGTTTTATCACAGGAATACACTCCAATTCGCAGGCAAAAAATAAATCGAATGTTGTATCTAGGCGTCATTAGCATTATCAAAATGAATAAATGTTTTTGCATCAGACATCCTGTGAATATTGATACTGAATGACGTTGTAATCATTATGTACAGAAGTATACAATAGAGAATGGTCAAGTTTTAAATGTTTGTCAGATTATTATATAAGAGAACCAACATTTAAAATGAATGAATAAATAAACACTAGGGATTTATAGTGCG
>JXSR01S004753.1:26528-39332 GCA_000969725.1 Ophiothrix spiculata
GCTAAAAATTGCTCGCGCGCAGCGCAAGGTGACTTGGTGTACCTCTAAGTTCATCCTTTTGGTACCATATACGGGGGTTAGGGGGACTCCCTATAAAAAAATTCGTATAATATGTTTGTGAAAATCGCTCCGTATAACTAGGGTTAAATGACTTCAAAGTAAAAATTCTCTGACATGTAAGCAAATTTTTTATTGCGCTTTTCATAGATGATGGGTAACATATTTACAAATAGTTCATAAAAGTAGTTAGCTCTTGCTCAGAGCTGTCCACAACCCTCTGCAGTACAATCAAAAGTGTGCTGGAAGGAGCCTTTCGCCCAGCAGGCAGCGCGCTGCGTCTGGGTTCATTGCTGGGTCCGTGGGAGGGGCGATCCGTGGGAACGGTACTAGTTCTAAAAAGTGGTAGGAAATTCTATCATCAGGATTTCTTTTAATGTGATGTTTTGTTTGGTAACGTCTGGTAACGTTTTTGACATTTTAGTGTAACCTTTTGGTAACGTTTGTGACATTTTTAAATTAAAACATGTGCTCATTCATCCACGGATAGAACAAATTCAAAATTTCTGATTAGAAAATACTTTTCACGTACCGAGTAACAAACGTATGAATGAAAAAAACTGCTAATATGTTTGAATAAAAAAAGCTGATATTTTGCTTAAAATCAAAATGGTTTAGTTTTCACTCGAATAAGCCTTGTTATCTCCTCTTCTGGTCACCACGAACTCGATTTAACCAGATCAAGTATCCTGTTATATCTTCTTCTCGCTACACGGAAGTTGACGTGACCAGATCTGGGATCTTGCTATCTCATCTTCTGGTCACTAGGAAGTTGACTTGACCAGATCAAGTATCATGTTATCTCTTCTTCTTACTACTAGAAAGTCGACTTTACTAGATCCGGGACCTTCCTATCTAATCTTCTGGTCACTAGGAAGTCAACTTTACCAGATCCTGGATCTTCTTATATCATCTTCTGGTCACTAGGAAGTTGACTTGACCGGATCCCAGGATCTTGTTATCTCATCTTTTCGTCACTAGGAGGTCGACTTTACCAGATCCGGTATCTTGTTATCTCATCTTCTGCTCACTAGAAAGTCGACTCGACCAGAACCAGGATTTTATTTCATGTTTTCGTCACTAGGAAGTCGACTTGATCATATCTAGTATCCTGGGCCCAATTTCATCAAACCATTCTAAGCCTAGTTTGTTTCTAACTTCGATTCTATCGCTAGTTCGTTGCTATTAAAACCTATTTCATAAAACCATTCTTAGCTTAGCAAGGTTCCTAGTTGCTTGATAAATTAGAATAGCTCTTGGGTATTTCAAAATCCTTAGAACCATTCAAAGTTACTTTTATCCGGAAAACAAAATGTATGTCGACGGATGAAATCGCCAACTTTAAGTCCTTAAATCGTCTAACAATATAGAAAACAATAGGTACATGTCGAATATCCAAAATATATCAAGTTAAACGCATTGAAATAAGCAAATGTTGGATGTATGATGATAATTTAAAATACAAACTACAATTATAAATTAAAAATAATTTACAAATAATGAGTTGCCGTTTATTAGAGACAAAAAATAACAGAAGGAATTTATTGAAGGTTTTTGCTTTGAAGTGATGTAGTCTACTTAACAATCAAATGAAAACCTTTTTCACAGAGAAATTTTAATCTGTATATAGTCTTTACCTTCTCTTTGTAGCTTTAATTCGCATATTTTCCGTATCTAGCAAACAATTACAAAGATCTTTATGGGCTATTCATATGTTGTATGCTGTGTTTACCGATACCCAATGGTCTGAGCCCCGTACTATATGATCCTTTTCAGAATTATTCTTGTTTAAGTTTACGAGCCCAAATACGTCTCGCTTGGCTGAACGTCAAGTTTACTACAAGTTTTTGCCTACTTACATTTGTTCGATCGTCACAATTTTTGGTGTACATGCGGAATAGCTAGAGTCTCTAGTTTATACATTAACCTTTACTAAGAATTTCACGTTCATTATCAAGGTTAAAATGGTGTCAACAGACTACCTCGAAAAAGTTAATGCTTTTTTGCAGAAACCTCATAATTTCAAGCATTTCGGATACACCGACTGCGATGAAATTTTTGCAGGTTAAACTACAAAGTTTAATTATGGAATTAAGCATGTTGTTCAAAATTTACAATTCGAATAATGTCCCTGTGGACAGTCATGTATTCAAGCCACTGTGCGCTTCTGGACACTCCTATTTTCCGTAGTGGAAAACGACCCATAAACTTGACTAATTGTTTATAAAAATTAATAAATCATTAATAAACATATTTACACTTACTCCGTTAAACATAAATATATCTTTTATGACATTCTAACACCTCTATCGTGCCAAAAATACGACCTTTACGTAGAAAATTGAGTTATATTACTCAAAAGATCAAAATGGAGTTATTCAACGTAACATTATAAAATTAACAATTTATATTTAATATGTATCACTCACGTGTCTGAAAAAGATGACCTCGTATATCCATCACCAAACTTGCTTATATATCATATGAGGCAGTTTCCTGTAGAATCCATCGTAAATAGGGGTAATATTCTCGATAAATCCACATAAATTCCTATAGTATTCCAAGCCATGTGTCTTTTCCGTTATCACATACAAGAGTTTTGATAATTTTCGCGCATACAAATGAAATTGGGAGATTTTTTTCGCTGGATCGTGAATCGTTTTTATATTAACTGTGGACAAGGAGTTTGAGATTGCAAGAAGACGACTTTTATAGTGTCTGATATTAAACATTATTAGGAAGGACTTATCGGACATTTTGTACCGTTTTGGATCTGGATTTGTGGACATTTGCACAAATGTCATTAAGGACTTTACCGTGGAATATTATTAGCCCACTTGTTCAAGTCAGAAGCCACTCGTGAGTAAACTAAAACCGTAGATAAGATAGTTATACTGTTAAACTGCTTGCATTCTAAATAAATTGTTATTTACACATTTTGTTGATAAACCTTGACTTACAGTGTATTTATTCTTGCTTTGCTTTTAGCTCGAACCCGAAAGGTTAATTCTGATCTTGATCCTTGTCTTGGGTCGTAACAATATACCAAGTACACGCAATGCATTTCAACTACTGTTCGATATAGGGAATTTTTTTATGAGGTTTTCATTCCTCACCTAGTTTTCTCACTGGGACGCCCTTACTTTTTAAGTGATAAAATAAGGTGAGGTTTTCAAAATCATTCTCTGAAATTTAGAAAAAATAAATGTTGTATTATACAAAGTAAGTGAGGAAATGAGGTGAGGTTTTCAAAACCAAGACTTGGTTTCTTATGTATTATATTAAGTAAGTGAGGAAATAAAAGTCTTATGCTTTTTATTATTAAGTAAGTGAGGAAATGGGGTGAGGTTTTCAAAAATCATTCTCTGAAATTCTAAAAAAAATAAAATTTCTTATGCTTTGTATTACGTAAGTGAGGAAATGAGGTGAGGTTTTCAAAAATCATTCTCTGAAATTCTAAAAAAATAAATGTCTTATTCTTTATATTAAGTAAGTGAGGAAATGAGGTGAGGTTTTCAAAAATCATTCTCTGAAATTTTTAAAATTTGGTTTCTTATTAAGTTAGTGAGGAACTGAGATGAGGTTTTAAAAAATCATTCATTGAAATTTTGAAAAAATAAATTTATAATGTTTCATATTAACACTTAAGTGGTCAAGGTCCTCCACATGCCCGTTGGTGGTCAGGGGGGGTCCATATGGACCCTACACCGAAGAAGCGCTTTCACGGAGGAATTTTACATTGAAACTCTGGTCACAGGTAAAGTACTTCAAAAGAACAAAAACAAAGAAAACATTTTGGAAATCGGATAAACCGTTTCAAAATGGCGGCCAAAACAAAATTTCTGTGTTGCGACACAATTTTCACGCCAAAAATTTGAAAACTCACTTCCCAATAGATTTTTTCAATAAAATTTGGCTCATATTTGCAGTATGTAAGTATAAATACATTCCTGAAATAAAACTTGAAAAAAGTTGTTCCGTTACGATTTCATGGGCAAAACAAATTTGAAGAGCGCCCTCAAAAATGCTTATTTATGCTAATTAGCATGGGAAGGGTGGGTCGATTTAAATTTTTTTGCCACCAGGTGAAGGGTATGGTAAAGTTAGACAAATACATAGAAAGGCGATGAAAAATTTCTTCACGTGGGTCCATATGGACCACCCCCCCACCCCCTGACCACTTAAGTGTTAAGTAAGTAATTTTAATATTTCAGGCAATGATTTTTAAAAACCTCACCTCATTTCCTCACTTACATTATTTGATTTAAAAAAAACATTTCTTCAAAATTTCAGAAAATGATTTTTCGAAACCTCACTTAATTTCCTCACTTCTTTATAATATGCATACAAAACTGAATTGATAATCCCTGAGTATTATATTTGTAAATGAGGAAATGAGGTGAGGTTTCAAAAATCATTCTCTGAAATTTGTAGAACTTGGTTTCTTATGTATTATATTAAAAAGTGAGGAAATGAGGTGAGGTTTTAAAAATCATTCTCTGACATTTTTAAAACTTTGTTTCGTATGTATTATACAAAGTAAGTGAGGAAATGAGGTGAGGTTTTCAAAACCAAGACTTGGTTTCTTATGTATTATATTAAGTAAGTGAGGAAATAAAAGGAGGTTTTCAAAAATCATTCTCTGACATTTTTAAAACATGGTTTCTTATGTATTTTATTAAGTAAGTGAGGAAATGAGGTGAGGTTTTCAAAAATCATTCTCTGGAATTTTGAAAAACTAAATTTCTAATGTCTCATATTAAGTAAGCAATTTCAATATTTTACATTTACATAATTTGGTAAAAAATTATTTCTTCAAAATTACAATGATTTTCGAAACCTCACTTAATTTCCTCACTTCTTATATGCATACAAAATTGAATTGATAATACCTGAGTATTATATTGCAAGTGAGGAAATGAGGGGAGGTTTCAAAAATCATTCTCTAACATTTGGAAAAATTTAATCTCTTACGTATTATATAAAGTAAGTGAGGAAATGAGGTGAGGTTTTCCAAATAACTTTCTCTGAAATATTTAAAACTTGTTTTTTATGCATTATATTAAGTAGGTGAGGATATAAGATGAGGTTTTTTTCAAAAACAATTCTCTGAAATTCTGAAAAAAATTAAATTTCTTATGTTTTATATTAAGTAAGTGAGGAAATTTTTATATCTTGGTTTCTTATGTCATATTAGGTAACTGAAGAAATGAGAGGAGGTTTTAAAAAACCATTCTCTAAAATGTTTAAAACTTGGTTTCTTATATACTATATTAAATTAGTGAGGAAATGAGGTGAAGTTTACAAAAATCATTCTCTGAAAAATTGATAATACCTGAGTATTATATTTGTAAGTGAGGAAATGAGGTGATGTTTCAAAAAGTATTTATTTTAAATTTTGAAAATTTGCATTTCTTATGTGTTGTAATTTAGTAAGTGAGGAAATGAGATAAGCTATAAGGTTTTCAAAAGTGATTCTCCTAAATTTTGAAAACTTATATCACTGTATTATGTAGGTGAGGAAATTTGGTAAGGCCTTTAAAAATGAATGAGAACGTACAGCTTTTAAAAATTCTTGACTGCAGTTTTATACAAAAAGGTCAGTTTTTATGTATTACATAGTGCAAATGATGAAATAAGATGAAGTTTTCAAAAACAGTTGTTTGAAATTTTGAATTGTAATCTAAACATAATGAAAAACACGCTTAAGTTGTCCTGACAGGTTTTGATATTTAAAAAAGTGAGGAATGAGAATGATGTCTAAAAAAGTATCGTCAATTTCCCCCCCCCCCCCCTAAATCGTGCACTAATGCATTTTTGCTATCACTGCTTAGTTGCACACGTACAGCCCTCGACATTCGCACCTGAGATTTGTTTTGAGCAGGGAGTTTATTTTAATTATGGGAGATGAATTTCCTATACCTTGCCAACGGAAAAAAAGCTTCAGCGCAAATTTGCAATTATGTAATCAACCAATTATGTACAAGCTCATTATTATGCACGATTCAGTGCAATAAAAGTGGAAAATATATAGAACCAGACCCATACATTATTAGATACACTAATTCTGAACACATTTTGGCCGATGGTACCATAAGCTCACCGACACAAAGAGTGAAATTTCCATTTGAAATCGGCTGATCGGCGCTGATTAAGCTTAAGATTTCAAGTCACATCAGGGTGATCAAACTCTAAATTACAAGTTCGAATTCATACGCAACCAGTTAACGAGAACGCGAACTTAAAATTCTGATTATTGTGTTATCTGCGCACCAAACACGGGGATTCCTCTGCGCAAGGTTCTACGCATGGTTGCAGATTTGATTGCCAGAATGTTACCATCATGTCAGAAGACCCCGACAATGTTACCTTCATGACTACCAAAGATGGTCAAAAATAGCTTCAGCTAAAACGCGAGAGAGACAGGGCCCTGTTTTAAGGGAATAAATTGATTTCGTTAGTAGAAACTGACCTTATGATCGTTTTAATTCTTTTCAATCGATGCAAATTTATAACAAGATCCTTGTTTGGAATTAGCTGTTAATCACACACATACTTCATATACCCGGGAAATGAAAATTAAATTTCGTCTAATGAGCTCATTTGCATAGGTTCTAAGTACTGCTGGGTTAACTAAAACTAAAACTGAAAGCCTGATTTTTTTCATTTAGCCAGTTCAAGTTTGTCGTAAGTTATAGTTAGGATTTAGTTTACATTTGTAAGCTAAATCGTAAAAGAAGTATCGAAATAATTTTACCATACAAACGAGACCTGTCAGTCAAAATATAGGATAGGCTATTTTCTTCGACGAAAGCAAAAACGTCTAGATGTTTTTAGTTGTGCTTTTTATCGTATAAATACAGAAGGATTGTCAAGGATTACAATTTCTCAAGTGGGGATTATCTATACTTATTGACTCCGGTGACTAGAATAGGGGACGGTGGGGCAGGTTGGCCCCCTTTTCATTGGAACGTCCCTGAATCGGACATGATAAAGTCTAGAAGATTTTCCTTTTTACACAAGATAGATATATACCCGAACTATGTGTTACGTAAGTACTAGGACTCTGCGGCTTATCGTTTTTAAATAATAGAGAAAATAAAACATGTTGTCAATAGGGCCAACTTACCCCGCATGTGGGGCGAGTTGGCCCACCCAGTGGGGCAAGATGGCCTCGTTTACAAAAAAAGAGTCGTACTCATTTTACCGTGACACATTTCATACATTTTTAGGATGAAATGTCATAATAAAATAATACAATATCGATCTTTTAAAAAGGTACGTTGTGACATACAGATTTATCTGCATGCAATATATGCCACATTTCCTGTCAGTCTTGTGAAAGACTTCTTTCGTCTTGTTATACGCAAGTATTTACTTGTTTAGAATCAAAATCGTGTTAAAACGTCATAAATGTTATTGTCCTTGAGTCTGAGTAGGTTATCATACCATCTTAGGCAAATTCGCCATAGGGCCAACTTGCCCCATAGCCCCAGTTTTGACTTATCCTCGTGTTATACCAACAAAACAAAGAATAAAGAGGATTTAATCTCATGATATGTTGGACATGTACCATACCTCGTAATCAATAATACTAACTTGAACCAGCGAAGTAATATTTTGACACTAGTACAAAATTACTTTTTCTCAAAAAGATTACAATGGTAACTCAAAAACTCGTTTTATTGATAACTCACTCAAAGAGCTGAGTTCGGTCTTGTAAACTTTATGGTAAATTTGATGCTTTATGCATAACCAAAAATCACCAGTTTCATAATTCCCCCAAGGTCACGTGAGCAGAAACACGAGGTGGGCCAACCCGCCCCGAGGGCCAACTTGCCCCACCCTCCCCTAAACTTGTTTTCAAACTCTACTATTACAACACGATACCGCCTCCTAATAGTAGGGATGTCAATTAGTGTAGAAAAATCCGTGCTGGATTGAAATTTATGTTCAAGTACCTTAACTTTAGACTCCTCAATGACGGGTTCAATAATGTTTAAAATAATTAAAAATGTACTTATTGAAAAAAATAGAGTTTTTTTAATATTGAGGGGGATTCTTTTTAGTTTTCAACAAAAAACAAGTATATTACAGTTGATTGAATGTTCGTATGTTTTCATAAATGAGCAGCTCCGTGTGAAAATTGACCAGAGGTCGCCGTTCAAACTCAAAATTAAGCCCTGTTCTGCGGTATAGAGCGTTGTACAAAAATGCATTTCGCGATGTGATTCACTCACGTTTAGGAAAAAAGTACACAACTATTTTAAAGGAGATAGATCCATTGTTCCATTTATGGAGGACACCTTTTGGAAACCACCTCTTTTACTTCACAGCAGTCGATCGAAACTCCAGACCACCGCCCCGATCGGAGATCTCCCAATACTTTTGCAATCCGTGGATGACACAGGACATCTCCGAAAAAGTGTCTTACATCATTACAACCGATAGATATTCGTGATCAAAATTGTATATTTTTTGACTTTCAACAGCAAATGAATCACATCGCGAAATCGCAAAATGTCCTTCAAACCACATGCTACGCCACACTCTCCGACGTGTTTTATAAATCCCCGCCAGCAATCCTTGGAGCTGTATACCCGGAAACTACCGGCACAAAACTAGCTGGACATTGCAACACACGGCGAAGTTTTCTTTCGTCTTTTTGGATGGTATAAGTCAAAATAATTGTAAATTTTGTTCAATATCATACTGTTACTCACATGCACCACTCTTTCATGTCATTAATCCAGTAAGAATCATTCCAATATTGTAGATATAAGTACTTTTAAAGGTTATGGGAGTAAGTATAATTAATGTAGTTTCCATTTTTTCCCGTACATTACTGGCTGAACGTCGTGGCTGTGCCGAGTTTGTTTATTCACCCTGTATATCTGTAACAGCTTGTCAAATGGGTCCATTTGTTGAAATTGAACAAATGACCTCAAATTTGGGCGGACATTTTCAATACGAAGTGAGACATGGGATGTTTTTGGACGCTTAGCTACTGTCAGGCACTTGTAGAAGAAATATATTTAAAACAAATCAGTTTTTTAGTTGGTTTGTCATTTTTACACGCCCGTGAATTCCTTATATTGACATTTTCTCTAATTTACCCTTATTTGTAACTCAAATAGCGTCAAATTTTTCGGACAAAATCTTTAATATCTCTGGAACTGCTTTACCTACAAATGTGATCTTGGTGTCATTTTACTTTGGAAACAGAGTGCAATTCGAATGTGTCATGAAAACAAATTGAACAGGAATTTTAATTTTCTCGTTGATAACCCTACTAATAGCAGGGGATGTAAAACCAAAATCTCTGAGGATTAGGGACACAGTAAACCTGTATTCACATACAGCAGGGAAACCCTAATGGACTAACGTAAACCTCAACTTCGCATGCCCCCTGAAATGTGGAAAAACGTAAAAAACCTGGAACTCAATGCTAATCGCCCCACTCGTAGGAAAAGGCGACTTGGTCTTGAATTAGTAATTCTTCTGCTTACAGTGATACTATCAACATGAGAGACTGTGAAAATGTATTTTTCGAGCCTGATGCCAGTCAGGCTCTGTGGAATTTTTACCATCGAATGATCGAACTATTGCCCCAAGTTCAAACTGTGACGAGTTCATCATCACCCACTAGCATCATGAGCATCCATAGTTTAAATGACTCTAACAATTCAATTTCAAAAATGAATGAAGCTAATTATCAATCAATCCTCCTGCTTAATGCAGAAAGCATTTCAAATAAACTGGATGAACTTGCAAATCTTTTTTTTTTCTATGAACCCTAAACCAAGTATTATTGGTACAACCGAAACCTGTTTAATTAGTAACATAGGTAATTCTGAACTTTCAGAGGACTCAACCTATCGTGTATTTAGTCAAGACAGCGCCTCTAGAGGTGGCGGAGTCTGTCTCCTTGTTAACCCTTCTCTGAAGCCCAGACTTACTCATTTAACTCTCGTCTTCCTTAGCCTTTTTCTGTAACACGTCTTCCTGAGGATGACTTCAAATGATTACACCGCCCTGGAAGCTTCTCCCGATATTTCTCTACACTTGCTAATTGTCCTCTAATATCTCGTGACCTGTGCCCTATTGAGACCTTTGCTCTATCGAGCATTACCCGGGTACAGAGGGGAACTCCCACTTTGAAGTCCTCACTGGCTGAATATGTATCAGCTTTCAAGTTCTGCCAGTGCTGTTAGTCTAATTGCAGATCTGCGAGTCAAGGGGTTTTTAACAAAAGGGGATATGACCACAAGGCCTAATGGTCACTCATCCGAGTTACTCCATCAGTGCTTTGTTACCCTGCCGAAGACTTTGGCAGGGTATTGTTTTTGACGTGTTTCTTTCTTTCTTCTTTCTTCTTTCTTTCTTTCTTTCTTCTAGTAACCTATTGATGATGTCTTATATCTCCGGCATACAGTGACCGATTTTGACCAAACTAAGGTGAAGGGACCAGATTTTCAACTTTGTCTGATTTCGATGTTTGAGATGTCAAATTGTTTGTCTTGGTCCAACGATCAAAAGTGTCCACAGTGACCCCATCGCCCGACCCTTCCTTGGGGGTCAAAGGTCAAAATAAAGGTCAAATTTTGAACTTTATTCGATTTCAAAGATTATGGTGTCAAATTGTTCGTGTTGGAACAGGAACAAAAGTGTCCATGGTGACCCCGTCACTTGACCTTTCCTTGGGGGTTAAAGGTCAAAAAAAGGTCAAATTTTCAATTGTGTTCAATTTAAAAAACAGAGGCAGGGTCCGTGTCACTGCAGTGACACAGTCCTGTCTAGTTGTATTTGTTTTTCTTTTCTTATAAAACTTCAATGATGAATATTATTAGACACGTCAGTGTCGATCGTGGTTTTCCCCCTAGTGCTTTCACAGAGTCACACTATTGCTCAGAGTTAATGCCCATACCCGTATTATAGGAGTATTTGGATATTTTAGGGCATTAAAGACTGAATAAAATTAATTGCTTTAATGATAAAAAGTGGTCTATAGATAAAAAATAATTTAAATATAAAATTGATACGAAATTGGTGATAAATTTTAAGGAAAATTCCTGGTCATCGTTAAGTTCGAATGTTTTTTTAAACTTTTAAATACTTTTGCAGAAAAATAATTCCTAAATCACTCATGGTTCTCTCTAATATTGAATGATTCATTTTACACTCAAGTTTAACTCAGAAAAAGTATTTTACACCCCCTTTTCAGGCCCTCTTTACCTACAGACACACACAAAAAATATGAAACCAGGGTATGAATATTAAACGTGCATGAAGTGCCTCGGCTATGAAATGTCCAGATTCAAAATATTACTCCTCAAGCTATACTTACCACTATATTTACCATTTGAATTTACTCGCACGCCCTGGCTTGTAATTAAACTCCCGCATTGGGAAATATAATATTATAATGGGCCTCCCATCCCCTGTATTGAAACTGCAAGAGCTATAATTAGCGATCGATTAGGCCTACGTTGTAGTTAAAGACAATCGCTTCGTCGTTGGACAGACTCTTTGAAGCGTGCGATAGAAGATAACAGTGCTAAAATCATCATTGTCTTCATTGAAAACTACCTAAGCGCCTTGCTCTCGCTAAGTATGAACTAGCAATGATTACAGCAATTACCGTACGTTTCTATATTGATGCACAGGTGCCTCTAAACGGGAACAAATAAATTCTGGACTAGCGTGATAGCGCCATCCTTTATTAAACTACTGTTTATTAAGGATACGTGAATAAACTTATATTAAACTTATATTTTGCTTGATCTATTAAAACGCATTGAATCTCAAATCATTTGGAACGGTCACGCAGACTTTAATCAGGCCCCTGACACTTTATCCCCTATATTTCACAGCTCATTTGATTACTATTTCTCAATGGTCGCTGGTTAACGATTATTTCCTGATGACGTCATATGTGGCTCTAATGGCGGTCAATTCAAAAAGGAGGATCCTGCTCAAATATCAATATATCCTGACATACCACAACAAATCGTCCTTGATTCTTATTACGCTCAATCGGGAACAATACGTGCATCATTGTTCATTGTGCGTCCGCGATATTATCCACATCAAAGTGGCACTTTCATACCCAATTGCGTTTAATTGTCAAAGTCTGGATCAGTCTAGCTGTCATAAATAATGCATCCTATTGACTTTATTGTTAGACTTCTTTCAAGACCTTAAATATTAACGTTTTCGCAACACATTACGCAAGACTTGAAAAAAGACTATTAAATCTAAAATAAATGATTAGTGTATGAATCAATTGAGGACCATAGGAACCAGAAAAGGGGTGGGGGTTGGTGGGGGTGGGGTTAAGTCACGTTGAATACAAACTGAGATAATGGCACAAAAATCATATCATTTGTGTTGTAATGAATGGTATGGCTGTATCGCACAGTGACTCTTACGCATTCTCTGATCATCAAATTATTACAAAACTTGTACAGAAAGTAGAAATGAGAATTCTGTAGCAGGAAATTGACACAACTCAGTTTTCAAGATTGTGTGACTTAACCCCCTTTTAGTTCTAGGGTCCTCAATTATCCATCAAAAGTATTCATGGTGAACTGATGTGCCTATGAATCGGAAAGTTGTTGAGTCATGAATAACAACTAATAATAAATAAAAGTAGAATGAAAATAAAAGGAAAGGAAAAACAAAAGGCGAGGAAGAAGAAAAAGAAAGAAAGCCCAACCCTCACTTTATTCATTTTAATTTTATTTA
>JXSR01S004753.1:50642-60986 GCA_000969725.1 Ophiothrix spiculata
GATAGATAGATAGATAGATAGATAGATAGATAGATAGATAGATAGATAGATAGATAGATAGATAGATAAATAAATGGGAACTCAAAATTTTGAGAAGCAATCGGTTGGCAACAATTTGAATTCTCTTATGGGGACATGGAAAAAATATCTAATGGTAATTTTCTGTCAGATACAGGTTCAGAAGTAATTTACACCTGTAGTGAATTTTTTGGTTCCTGTTCCCCAAATCATATTACTACAGGAAGTTGATTTACGCGGTGACATTTTTCCGTCCATAGATATAGGTCAGAAATCCAGGTGGCATGATCTTCAACGATCAATGCCGATTAAGCTTCTTAAATCACCATTATCGATTCAAAACATGCACCGGTTTCCAGCCCCGTGTTCTATTCACCGCCTGTTTCTGGCTCAGGGGATTATGTCCCATTAAAATCAGGAAAGTAGGTAAAATACACGAAGCAATTTTCTCGCTTGACACATTTTGAAGCAAACAATCTTGAAAACAGGCATGAAATCTTGCGTGAAGGATTAATTCGAAGCAAGTTGGTAAAATACACGGGCACATTTTCTGGCCTAGACCAACATGCGCCGAAAAAAGTCCTCGTGTAGTGAGGCCTTTATAATCACGACGCAGTTCAACTTTTAACATGCTTTCTATCGATCTGATCACGCATACGTATACTGTAACTATAATGAGATAATAGGGATTGAAAATTCATCACGTATATCGGTGGTATAGATTTAAGATCATTCTCAAGAGTGGAACATGTACATCTACGTTCGAGTCTCATTCTGACTTTTAGCGTAAAATTTATTAGTTTTTATTTTTTTTTTATGTATTTAGGGCCTATTTCTTTATCTTTTTCTTTATCAAATTATATCTCCATTTAATTTTTATGAGTGTTTTAGTGTAATATTGATCAAGTTATTAGAAATTTAATCATTTTGAAAATGTTGCATGTATATCAAATTGGTTTAAAAAACGTTTAAGATGCGACAATCGTCCATGGAGAGATCTTCAAATGTTTGCCAGTTATCAGAGGTTGTACAACTTGAATTAACAGCTAACATCCATTGGTAACGCGTGACAATGCCGTATCATCACTGAAATCACCTCTAGGACCGTCCCACCAAAAAATAAAATAACCAGCCCAATTAAACCCTGTAGGTTGACAAATAAATAAATGAATTGAGAAAAAAAGTTGCAGACTAATTCATTTACTAAAGAAATATAGATCACATAATAACTAATACACTTGGTTACATTCATTCAATGAATGTAGAATAACCAGTTCGAAAACATTGATAAATACCACGACAATCAAATCGATTATTCATTATAAGCCGATCCTGACAGACGATTTCTAATAGATAAATACAGAAAAGCGTAAGTTTATTCACGTATCCTTAATAAACAGTAGTTCGATAAATGATGGCGCTATCATGTTAGTCCAGAATTTATTTTTTCCCGTTTAGAGGCACCTGTGCGTCAATATAGAAAAGTACGGTATTTCCATGTACCTTACACGAGGTCTGGCCCGAGGAGCTCCTGGGTCTGGCCCGATCAGCCGAACGTTCACGCATAGACCACGTTTTAACTAGACGAAAAATACATGGGAAAAATTAAATATTTCTCCGATTTCAGTCTGTGAATCATTAAATTAAAGGTTTCATATGAAAATAAACATCGTATTCTAAACATTTTCTTCATAAACAAAATTTTGCACGGAACCGAATTTGACATTTATTTAGTTAAATTTGCCACTGAGAACTTAGAAAATGGCGAAAAGGTTGAAGTTAAGTGAACGAAAATAAAATCTAATCTTTGTAAAGTGCCGTTATCTTTTCAGCTTCTTGTCAGTGGATTATTTAGTATAAAGTTATATAAACATAATTCGGTCATTGTTTCAGTATGTATGCTTTAGTTTGTTCGTGAAAAAATAAAACATGAAAAATGCATCAGTCGGTGACAAAAATTGCCTAAAGTATAGAATTAAACACCGCGAAAAACGTTTCTAGTTATTAACCTTCCATTGCGGTGTATCAAAGGATATAAAAACAATTAACCAAATGCCCGGGGTCGCTTTGTGTTGCATTCTGGTGCAATCGGCGTTCATCCGTTAGAAATCTGTCAAATGTACAGCCAAAGATCCACCATGGCTTAATAGTGAGTTGCATAAACTTTGTAGAAAGAAACATGTGTTGTTTAGAAAATGGAAAAAATCAACGAATGAACAATTTTTAATCAAGTACAAAAGTATTCATAACAATTTATGTAATCATTACACGTACATTGCCTTAACAAATAATCACCCAGCAACCGCCTTTTCCAGTTGAATCGCCGGTAATAAATTTCCTTGCTCAAAACCCCTCCAGCCAAACACATGTTTGAGCCTGTCAAACACTTGTGATGATTTCCATAGCCTCAAGCTTGTTTTGACTGGATGACTGAAGGCTGGCCTTGTTATGGTGTGAATGTGATGTGATCCAGTTTATTTTCTAGAATTATTGGATAAACTCCTAATTATATATTTTTGTGTATTTATTTATTTATTAATTAGTTAAGTCTAACAAATCACTGCTAAACTATTGTGACATATTTATATTTGAGTTAGTGTATTCTATGAATGTTTAAATCAAAATCAAAAGTTAAAACCATGCAGCTGGGAGAGCTAACACTAAGGAGGTCCAAAAATCAATAGTAGGCTTAGTTTTCAAAGTTGTTCCACCTTTGTAAAACAAATAAAGATGGAAGAACTTTGAAAACCAAACCAAATATTTATTATGAATGTTTATAATTATGTGTAAATATTTGGTAAACTTGAACTTTAAAAACTATGTTTTTAATGTGTACAGGGCCCTACAATCAACTCTTGTTGAGTGAGTTACTCTTATATTGTAAAATAATTGATTAGTAAAAAAAATAAAAATATTATAAAATAAATTAAATAAATAAAATAAACATAGACCTACCGTACACGAAATAATAAGACCATCATTTTACAACAAAACTTTGTTCTACATTTTTGTCTTCAATTTTGTATTAGTACAACATTTTATAACAAAACTTATTGTAGCTTATTGTGTCACTGATGTTGATAGGATGCTGATAGTATACAAAACAGAACTTGAATTATGCAAGATGTCCTTGGCCTTGTATAGTTTTGTATACCATGTAAACTGTTCCAGGAACTAGCCAGACAAGTGACCTTGGTCAGTGGAAACTTGTGTACTATCTGATTACAGCATGACTAGAATGTAAATGCCTAGAGGCAGTTTGTAGCTGTCAAAGTAAAGTTTCAAAAGTTTCAAAAGTGTTAAGGGAAAGAACGTGTAATGTAGACTGAAACATGCCAAGCAGGTTTTCTTTGCCAGTCTCCTGGATGAAGCCTCTTAAAGCGTTTTTGGACCTACTGTAAGTCTCGCTCGGGTAAGTCCCCGATTCCAGCCAAAATTAAACATAATGGTATTTCTGCTTCCTCCCCAACTGAGGTAGCCAACATTTTGCCTGTTCTTTTCTGAATGTTTGACTGATTCTGATATTCTTAACCCATCATCTCCTATATATAATTGCTCCTCTTTTATTTCTCATTGCAGCAGTTCCAGTGTTGATGTTAGGCTGCTTATTAAAAAGCTGAATAACACCTCAGCTACCGGCGACGATGGTATTACCAGCCTCATGCTTAAACGGACTTTCACTATTGTGTCTTCAATTTTGTCTGACCTGTTCAACTTAAGCCTGTCTACTGGGTGGAAGCTTTCTAGATTGATACCTGTCTTTAAATCTGGGGACCCTCACTCTGCTTCCAATTACAGACCCATCTCTTTACAGCCAATCTGTGCCAAGCTTCTCGAAAAGATCATTCATAGTCATGTTCTGCATCATCTGAATTTCAATAACATTCTCATTAAAGAGGCAGTTTCTTTCCCAAGTCTTCAACTACTGATGCTCTCACAACAGCCCTCCGTGAATGGTATGATCAACTAGAACACCAAAGAAGTATTGTCATTGCCCTCTTCGATCTGTCAAAGGCATTTGACCGTGTCCCCCACGGTCCTCTTCTCCATAAACTTAGAGCTGTTGGTATCAATGGTCCTTTTATATTGTGTTCAGATCTTACCTTTCCTGCAGGACCCAGCATGTTGCTGTTCATGGTACCGATTCTCTTCTTGTCCCCGTCCTTTCTGTGTTCCCCAGGGCTCTGTCCTTGGGCCTCTTTTTTTTCTCATCTATGTCAATGATCTCTGTTTGACTTCTTTCTCTTTAAATAGTTCTCTATGCTGATTACACAACCCGTTTCAAACCCATAGAGGTTGCTTCTGATCTCACTGACTTTCAATCTGACATTGACTCTATCCATCAATGGTTATGCAATAACCATCTCACTGCTAATGTGTCTAAAACCAAGTTTATGGTCATATCAACCAACAAGGATCCTTTTCCAGATGCATTATTTTCTCTCGATGAGGAAGACATTGAACGTGTCTCCTCTGCTAAATTTCTTGTCCTCTTCCTGACTGACAATCTCTCCGGGAATCACCATATTGACTATATTTGCAAAAGAGCTCGCAAAACAATTTGCTACATCAATCGGTCTTTCCAGCCCGCTCCCAAAAATTACTCGCCGCACTTTGTACTTGGCTTTGGTCCGTCCAACTCTTGAATATGGTTGTACAACATGGCATCCTCTCAACAAAACCTTGACCAATCGTATTGAATCCACTCAGCGATTTGCCTCTCGTGTAATTCTTCAGCAATGGAAAATATACCATGATGACCTTCTCTTGAACTCTGATCTTCCGCTTCTATCCAAACGTCTTGATATTGCTACTCTGTGTCAGCTTTTTAGGATCTTTCACAATCTCTGTGTCTCTCCAAATCCATTCAAGCCTCACTCCCGTCGTGGTCTACGTCATGTGCTGTGAACATTCCTTTCCGTTGTCTGACTCTTTCTCAGAGATCTTTCTACTCTTATGCTCCATCCCTTTTAAACTTCTTACCTGAAACCATTGTTCAGTCTGCAACCCTTCAAACCTTCAAATTGGCTATTCAGAACCATCTTCTCTAGTTTGTTTGTTTGTTTTTGGTGTGTTTAATGGTTTTTTTTTTTTTTTTTTTTAGGGCATCCATTTAATTTATTGTTCTTCAATATTGGTTTGTAATCACCAAATGCTATAATTAGATAAATTTTAACTGGCTAATTGTTTGAGGTCCAGCAATTTGTTTACGAATCGTAAACTGAACAATTGAACTCAATAATTGTCTTGCTGTAACACTTCTGTGGTGCGATGGGTAAGGGTGATTTAAAAATAAGTTATGTGCTATTATCTGACGTTTATTTGGTACTCGTCCAAAGATCCCATTAGTTTTTCGGATGCTTGGGTCGCAATTATGATGTTGATAATGGGAACTGGTTGACGAGAGTCGAACATCCAGCCGATTAAAAGTGAAGGTCATATCAATGGTGATCATCCAGATCACTAAATATTAAAAGATAATGGGCGGTATGTTAATAAAAACGTAAAGGCCAAATCCCCTATATGCTGGCATGGCTGGTTTGACATGATTCAATAGTCATTTACTGAAAACTTTAACTAGTCAAGCAGCTTGACTAACTTTAAACTAGTCAGGCAGGTTAGTCCAGCTTGCCTGACTAGTTTGACGTTAGCCAAGCCAGGCTTGACTAGCTTGTAAACTAGTCAAGCCCACTTGACCAACGTGCAAAACCTTGCTTGACGAGTTTGCCAGACTGAGAGCTTGACTAGCTTGACAGTACAAAAGAGCTTAACCAACTTCAAGTTGGTAAAGCTGGCTTGACTAGCTTAAGTTAGTCAGGCTGAGCACGGTCAGGTGGAGTCATTTATGGCAACATGGTGGACAGCACAGACATGTAACACATCGTGCCGTCGTTTGACCTCATAAATATCACCATTATGTACTGATGTATCGTGAATTATAACATTTGATTATATGCAGCTCACGGACTTTTTTGGTGGTTCTCATATGTCACTCTTAAACCTCTCTCAACATTATTGACGGATTAGCTATACATCGTGGATTAAGCTTAAAAGCTTGTTATCGTACATGTCCACTGGCGTGCTCGACTAGCTTGTCTGACTAACGTTGCCTAGTCCCGCTTGACTAACTTATTGTTAGTCAAGTCTGCTTGACTAACGTTAAGTTAGTCAAAATGGGTACCATCTGGACTAACGTAAAACTAGTCAATAACTAGTCAAGCGACTAGCCTAAACTAGTCAAGCTGATCAACAGACTAACTTTAACTAAGGTTAAGTTAGTCATCCTTGTTAGTCCAGCAATACTGACTAACTTCAAGCTAGTCTAGATGGGTACCATCTGGACTAGCTTTAAGTTATTCACACTGACCAGTTTAGGTTTTCAGTGTTGCTAATAATTTTCTTGGGTATCTCGTAACCATAATATGTGTTTTTCGAAGTAAAAAAGTATATTTTATAACTTGCACTTTTTTAAATGATACTTTTCAAAATGAAGTGCATTTACCTTGTCATTAATTAAATACGTACCCTAGTTATCATGATTATACCCAATACGTTTCAACAAAAGTCCAGAAATATTTTAAAATATGGTATAATTTGATTAAGTTTTTTTTTTAAATCATTAATAAAAATAAAAAAGGACATATGTCAATGAATCTTCATTGATTTTCAAATTAATAAAGCGGTTTTTTCTACTCCTCTTGCTGCTAATGGAACGGCTCAGTCACATGACTGGATGTTCGGTTAGGCAAAAATCAACTATAATATCATGATGTCTCGTCACATAATCATGACCATGACTGATTGCATCCAGATGGGTTTTTGTGTGTGTTTTTTTTTTTTTTTTTTTTTTTTTTTTAATGACTCTTTTGTGTTTGGTCATTGTAATGCTGGCCATGGAGCTATTATGCTTAAACCTGATTGGGCGAAACACACATCAATGCACTCACAAACACATTCTTTTATAGTAATCTAGGTAATAGCATATCGTCACGCTAATAAACTAATGGCGTAAGTGGCATGGCTGCCATATGACATTTCTGTGTATACTCATTCTTCTACGTGCGCCCTTTGTCTAACATAATTGCACTCACCAATCATAACACATCATTAACAATTTATATTGATTTCAATCAATATGATGTAAAGCACAGCACTCCCCATTAGCTTTTTGAGGACGGTTGATATTGCACACTCAATTGAACATGTTTTGTATATACCGGGATTTGCCCCATTGAAGTAAGTCCACTTCTATTGTTTACCCAACTTGAATGTGTTTTCAAAGAAATGTAGGATATAAATGTCACATACGGCAGCCTTGTCACTTACGTCATTATTTTGTTAGCGTGACGATATCGCCCATGCGCATGACAGTAATACTGTTCAGTTACTTGAAATTCCGAAAAAAAAGGCGATAAAAGTCCGTTATTATTGAGCGAAGTTGGAAAAAATTAGGGCAAAGTTGGAACTTGCCATAACTCCAAACGTGTTTGTTGAAGTATTATCCACGCTAGAAAACTACCCAATTATGTCACAAAACTAGCCAAAAATACTATTTTAGTTCAAAAACGTGATTTCATTTTTCATGAAAATAATATTTCGACAAAAACCCATATTTCAAACAGTCAGAATTCACTCAAATTTCGGTCGATTGTCGCCATCTGAAAAATATTTCTGATTAGTAAACTGTGATCAAGATGTAGAAGTGTTTGTTTTACTCAAGGAAACAATCTAAAGGCCATAAACTCATCGGATGTCGCCGTGAGTGCTCGACAAACTTCGGAAATGAACCAGACCCAGAATATATTGCAAGGTTTGTCAAAAGATGACGTGTAGTATATCGGCTGCTTGAATTCGGTATCGTAGTGATTATGTAACTTCCCCGGTAACTGGTTCACGCATATTCCCTGACAACGATGTATGCTATACTTTTGTATGGTGATCATTTCGATCATGGTTCAAAACTAGAAAGCGTGAACCAGTTGTTAAGGCGGTGTCACACATCACCGTACCGTTCGAATAACGTACTAATAACGAGCTTGTTTGGATATCGATATTACATGTATTTCAATGACAAATCCAGTGTACGTTATTAGTACGTTATTCGTACGTTTTGCGATGTGTGACACCGCCTTTATGGTGATAATCGGATTACACGAAACACTTCGAGGCTGAATATCGCTGTGCATTCAAACGCTCTATCGATTGACAAGCATCACCGATCAAATTGTTTCATGTTTCCGCGGGTTCTTTCATCATGTTCATCAACAACAAAATATCACTTTTCTCGGAATGTGGTACATGCAAGATGGTGCTCCTGCTCACTTTGCCGTATTAAACCTTGTATCCATTGACTGTACCCATATTCCGTGTGCTCTGTCTCGTTTCCTATTGTTTGTAATTGTGCGGCGCAGCATAGACAATAAACTTCGTTCTGCTTAGTGATCATATCAGTGGCCTATGTACGGCAGATGATTCATATGACCTGGTAGCACCAACAATCAACATGGTCATACTTGGTGAGCACCCGATAATAGGAATATCTGCCGTACACAGACCACTGATATGATCACTAAGCACAACGAAGTTTATTGTTTGTGTTGCACCGCGCAATAACAAACAATGGGAAACGAGACAAGGGCATACGGAATATGGGTACAGTCAATGGATACAAGTCCTTAGCCGTACGCGACAGCCTTCAAAAGCTGTTTGGCAATCGTGTGGGTGGAAAAGAACATTAGGTTGAATGTCCGGTCAGGAGCAAACATCTATCTCCACTGGATTTGTATCTATGGGTTACAGACAAGGCACTCCTGTCAATCTTCAACAGCTGCGTATTCGCATCACGGCTGCCTAAAGCTGCGATCACATAGAAGTATACGGTATTCACTTTACGCTATTCGATGGATATATTTTATACGTGTTTTGTTTGTTTGTTTGTTTTTTCCCGAATAGTACCCTCTTATGTGACCCGGTAGCATCAAGATTCATGTGTTCGATTGAATCTAAACGCGTGCATAGGTGAAATCGTGCACCGTATACCAGAGGTCAGACGTACCTTACCAGTTAAGTTAGATGAGCAGCTTGAAACATCGAAACACGAGCCCAGAATGTGCCAATCTTCAACAAGGCTATGTTCAAAAACGCGCTGGAGTTCAGTAAGTTTCAGTGAAACTGCATCAACTCAAAGGACACTTTTCAAGTACTAACAGCCCTTCAGAGCCACCCAAAAACAAACGAGAAAAGATAATGGTCAAAACTAAACGAGAAAAGATAATGGCCAAAAACAGACGATTTGGCTGAATTATGTCCTCCTCAAATAAAACTTACCAGCGACAGATAGACAGAACTGTTTTCGTATCAAAATAAGAATATCTTTGCAATGTCTTGATCAATTCTCTCCATTCTTTCTCTATTTGAAAGGTCAATTTATGATCTATTTAGAAATTAATTTATTGGTTCCATATTGCTTTTGTTCTTACAATATGTGATGACTCGCCCTAAAAAGGGAACTTTGTGACAGAACACGTTTCAAGATACAGGTAAAATAGGCAGCTAAAGAAAATAATAAACATTTCCAGCTGATTTTCTGTTGTAAAATTTGATCGCCTCGATCAATTTCAACAAGTATAAAGGTGTCATTTTAAAGCTTCGAAAATGCTGCAACAGGTGAAATGATAACTTCAAATTGATATCATTTGCAAAGTCCACCCGGGTTGAGCCATTACATATATCTTCCATAAAATCATTGCAACTTTTATTGACTCGCAGGGTACATATTGTGTGAAACAATATTTTAAGGGGATCAATCTTACTTTTGACCAACAATTTGTTTATTTCCGGAAAAATTGCAGAATCTCTACTTTCTAGCACTTTTTATTTGAGTTCAATCGGACATTCGGTTCCGAAGTTATGGCAATTTTAAGAAAGAAAGTCAAAACTTTCTGGACGTTTTCCCTATACATTTGTATATACAAGGCGTTTTCTCTGTGATATAGGGCTAGAAAACCATGTTTCTCGATTTTTGATTTTCATTTCCAAATTTGAATTACGGCGCAAAATTATCTGATTGGCCGACTTCTGGCAACAAAATAAAAAAAAAATCCGGAAACATAGTTTTCTCCGTACTGTACTCATACACCCTTCGCCAAAGAAAATTATTAGAAAATTTCCAAGTAAGTCTTGTCCACTGGACCCGATTCCATCCTGGCTTCTAAAGAAGAACCTTGACACCATGGTTCCTCTTATTACAAAAATTGTTAATGTATCTCTATCTAGTGGCACTTTCCCATCTACTTTAAAGGACTCCATTATCACACCCATCATTAA
>JXSR01S004754.1:37934-49046 GCA_000969725.1 Ophiothrix spiculata
GGCCTAATATTTCAAGTTATATATGTTTTGGAGTGATCACTTGATGGTGCTATTGTTGTGGTGTGTAGAATTGTGATCGCATGAAGTGTCATTCATGGGGGCATTGTGTGTAAGCTCTTGCTTCTCCCGTAGACTGTGCAGAGCATATACAGTCTACGAGAGAAGCTTAAGCTTACAATGAGTGTGTTCGTGAATGACATTTGATGCGATCACGATTTTGCACACCACAACAATGGCACTGTCCAGTGCTCATTTTGGAACAGCTATACCTTGAAATATTGCCTGTTTGCCATTATTTGAGTTTCCTGTTTTCTGATCGTGCCCCAAGCATCGTATATCACATTTGTAAGACTGATTAGTTCCGCCAGTCAAACGAGTTCTGAACTTTGTTGCGCCTGCCAAACTAACAAATATTAGTAGAATGAGACATCGTATTTACGATCCTATAGGTTAGTACGGCAGGTTTGAAATTCGTAAAATCCATGCCGTACTAATCTTTTCGTTGGTAAAGCATGTTAGTTCAGCAGGGCTTACCAATATATAGCATCGCTTGTCATGCCGTACAAATCATTTAATAATTAGTAGAACGAGACATCGTTTTTACTAACTTTTATTTAGTTGAACTAACGACATAATGTTTTCAGTGTACCCCTTTGCAAGCCTTGACCTCAGTTAGCAGTGACCATGGTCATTCCACCAGATCAGCTTTTCAAGGTAAGCTTGTTCCACTAACAGTGCGGAGTCGCCAGTGTTCCCGCTAAGGATTCTGGCTTTGCGCCAAAGAGACATAAATACAACTCACCATCGACAATTTCGTAAAGATCACTGTAAAAATGAAAGTGATTTTAAATATAATCTGAATAAAACTCGAATAAATGAACTCTGTGTATAACCAAAACCCAATCTTTGTCGTTTTTGTTTGGGGAACCCCTTGCGCCAATTTGTTAGCCTCTTGCGCCAATTTTGCGACATACGGTTTTGGCGGGAACACTAGCGCGGACCAGATAGAGAAAAAATTGCCTCTGGAGATGCGCTTTCTTTAAATAATCTGCTCATGTCTTTTAAAAACTCGTTGCCGGCACTAAACTCATTTTTATAGCTGAATTGCAAAACGGCTGTTACTTTTATGCCCAAATATGGACATTGTATGACCATATTTGGGCATAAAAGGGCATTATGCCCATATATGGTAACTTTCTTATTGCAAATGACCTGATGTTGACATTTGGTATTTATAAAATATATCATAGCCTTATGAAGAATTTAAAAAGACATTTCGCAAAATTTTGAATAAAGGTGGTTCCTTAGTTGAAATTTAATGAGTTCCCTTGCAAAACGGCTTACACCCATTTTCAGGAAAAAATCAATAGTCAATTAATGAGAAACTATTTGATGAATTATCTAAATTACACCTAATTTTGAAAGACATATTGGTAGAGAAATACTAAAATCATTATTAGGAATTTTGCATCACATTATGATGTCCTAGTAGTTTTTTGCCCTTTTCTCAAAAAATGCAAAATGGATACAAGCCGTTTTGCAAGTCAACTCTTCATATGTTTAACAAATCGTGTGCCATATCACACAGCGTGTTATGCAATAGATCAACTTATACTATAAGGGTAGTGAGTTTCCAACACTGTATAAAGAGACTAACCTATATACATTCCACTTAGATAGATTTATCAACATAGAATGCAAATCAAATCTAGTTAATATTGATATCATGACAAAACAAACTAATACCGATATCATTACATTTTTCTTATTACATTTCTACTTCTTTAGACAAATTTTAACTTTGCCATATTACTTTTTACCATAAACAATCATATATATATCAGCTTCGTTTCAATCTAAATCATTTCAAAAATATAGAGACAATATTCTTGTATCATGTTTATAGGATTAAGCTATGGCATTGTAGCAAATTACCAATATTGAAAGATGTAACAAAATACTTGCCGATCCGTTGATTCAAAATGTCTCCTTTTTTTAGTGCTGTTATTGTTTTCATAGTTTTCAATGTCTTCACCTCCCAGTCTCTCTGATACAAACTTAATTCATAAGAATTTATGCCATGGGGAGTTGAAATTATTAAAACAATGCCAATATCCAGATCTTTTATTTCAGGAAAACGGGAGCATAGTCTACAGCCTGGCGTCTTGAAGCAATATTATGGGCAAATTAGGTAAAAGTGACAACAAGTAAATGCTCAGAACAAAATATCAATTGCAGGAAGTTAATAACGACCTTATCTCGTTTTGTAATGAAAAAAGGATACAGCATGTACAGAAACAAAAGTAGAAACAAAGATAACCCTTCAATAACGGTGAAATTGAAATTGTTGGTGAAAATATCAATACGGCAGAAACAGACTTGATCGATGAACAAGGTCTGTAAGCACGATCAGGAGAACAATATTAGAGCACAAGATAATGACAAAGCCATTCATCTTTTTTACGTTTTCTGTTTAGACTTAACGAATAAAAAGTATCTTGAGTATGAACAAACAAAACAAAGATATAATGTTCGATGCAACAATTTTTCATTGGTTCAAACATTCGATTGACATGGAGTTTTTAAGTATATACTGACATGATGCGATATTGTTAACTAAAAATTGCATTGAATTATGTTTGTCCTTAAAAATTGATTGAATGAAAATCAGGTGACCTTATTTTATTCAATCAATAACTAAGACTTTTAATGAAAAATAAAATTAAAGGGCAAAGGAAATGATTTCTGGAATTTTTGTAACACATTAGAAAATTAAAAATTACATGACCAGTGAGAAGTTTAAAATGCATGATTATTTATAATTACCCATAAAATCAATTAATTACCCATTAATCAATCTACCCTGGTGAAAACACTATCAGCATTGGTTGCCTAATCAATAATCATTGATGACATCATTTGTGTTACTACTAAAACACATTGCACTGTTTAGTATATGGCAGAACTATTATTAGGGGTGGGCATGTTTACACTTTTTCATCAGAACACAAACAAATCATAGTTTTTCTATGGCGAAATTTGATGTAGAATCCAAATATACTGTTATTTTTTTTGTCAGATGACTCCTTGGGTTGGTCCCATGGTAAAATTCAAAATGGCCGCCAAAATACCATTTTTTGGTCTAAATATCCAATATTGTTTTCATAAACGCAATCTTAAGTAATTTATTCTAGGTCTTTTAGCCCCCCTGAGTCAATATGTATCATAGGGGGAACAATCCTTTGGTTTAAGGCAAAAAATATCCAAAATGGCTGCCAAAATGCCAAAATCACAATTTTCCTACATTATCGATCATTGCAATTGTCTTTACCATGTCCAACTATTCTTTTTTCCCTCTCTTAAAGCTACAAACTATTATTGTTAAATCCAATAATAACCATTTTTCTGCATTATCGATCATTGCAATTGTCTTTACCATGTCCAAATATTCTTTTTTCCCTCTCTTAAAGCTACAAACTATTATTGTTAAATCCAATAATATTCACCAGAGTCTAAAGTTAAATTTTATTACAGAAAACATTGTTCAAAATGGCTGCTAAACTGCTAAAGACTGCAGCATAAAGTCTCTCTTTGCCAGTAGCCGCAGATGAACATTCTACCATTTTCTGTTGAAGTTCGGGTACCTTGGCTGCGAAGAACTGCCTGATGCCATTCCAGTTTTTTTCAAATGATGACCCTACTTTCTTGTCTATACCCCACAAATGCATTAGAGGAAAATGATAACATGTCCCCAAGCACCTGGTCTATTCCAATCCAGAGCAGTAAAAAATACCAATCATGTATGTATGTCGTGACAGCCAGTACCAATTTGTTGGAGTTAACATCTACTACAGCTTCAAAGAAATCCAGGATAGGTTGACGTTGAGCTAAATACTCTTGTACAATTTGCCTTTGAAGCCACTGTGATCTCTTCCTTAAACCTCCATCCATGATGTATATTCATTGTATGAGGATATGGAGTAAGCTGCGTGGCTTGGGGAAAGCAACTTGGCTATATTAAAGGCTAGCTATTTGTTCCAAGGTATGCACACTTGTTCTGGGCGAAGTGAACACTTTTCCACCCGCCGATAGTTCACTTCGCCCAGCACACTTGTGCTGGGCGAAGTGAACACTTTTCCTTTTGTTCAATATCTCTGAACACCTTGTCACACGTCTGGTCGACTCCCAAGGATAATACACGCACAGCACTTAATGATTTTATCAGAATCAACTCCCAAATTTTCAATCAATGTACCACAGTCAGCAGCTCTGTCTGACATCAAAAAGTCTATTTGACTTTTAAATTCTTCTACAGAGGAATTTGCCAAAATGGCTAGGCAATTTAAACTGATATGCTTCCGCGCCATCTTTTCCCGCATGGGAGATGTTCTCCACATTACCTGTTTGCACCTCAGCAGATCAATCAATCAATGATACAATTAAGTACTTGCATAACACGCATTACCATGAAGGAGTCTACATGTATTTGTACAGGGGACCCACGGCTTTACGTGACTGTCCGACCACGGAGCAAGTAGAGTAAAGTTTCTTGCCCAAGGAAAGGAGACGAAAACCGCCCGGCCCGGGGCTCGAACCCACAATCTCTGTATTACGAGACCCGTACTCTAACCGCTCGGCCAGATGGTGTTAGATGGTGTTGGATAACACTGGACATAAGCTCATTACTTGTACAAATATACCCTAGTTAAAAATGCCTCACGCTAAAAGACAAGTTTTTGGCAGCCATTTTGTTTTTCGGCAGCCATTTTGTTTTAATATTATGGTATATTTCTTATCTAATATCACTAAATTGTGTGAAAGCGATATTTTCCATGTCATAGAGTGGTCTAAAAACTGTTTGGTTGTGTAATTCGAATTGCCATCTTCATTAAATGGGCAAAAATTCAAAAATACCCAAGAAATATCAATTTTGGCAGCCATTTTGAATTTTTAAGGACCAATCAGGACATTGTGATAATTCTGGTGAAAGGTATCATTTAGTAAATGATTAATTGGCACCAACAGGCCTATAAAACAAAAACCATAAGGTTAATAGGTGATGCTATGGGCTCAAAATGTATTAATTTTGTGAAAAAAATTGTCATTTTGGCGGCCATTTTGAATATTGCCATGGGACCAACCCAAGGGGTGGTCTGATGACAAAAATAACCCAATATTTGGATTCTACACATAATTTGGCCATAGAAAACACATGATTTGAAAAAATAATGGATACTTGCCCACCCCTACTATTATTTCTTAATTTTTTATTGTCTATTTTGTTGATTTTACAATATTCCATAGCCTTTCAAACCAAAAGAGACAGAGAACAATGAAGAGGGACACTTGATGGATATTTGTGTGCTTTCAAAAGAAAAAAATAAATTATTAATCAAGGTAGAAAAGTGTCATTTTGATAGCAAGTTCAAAGGTTGTATAGGGCCTACATAAACTACAAATGGTTTTAAACTTCAATAAAGTTTGTAGATATTTCTAGTTGTATCCAAAAGATCCAATGCATCAAAGTCACTCAGAAAGGGTCAAATTATGGGAAACAGCAGAAAATGAAACTTCATGGTTGAATATCTAGGCATCATTACACACTTTACTGCATCTCAAAACTATACCTTTGCCCATAAAATTAAAAAATAAATAAATACTGGGGATTTATATGCCTCACATATTTGTTATTCCATGCGGCCTATATACGCACCATCGGCTCCCCAAGTTTCGTATGGGTTTCCTGTCTTTGGCAATAAAGTATTAATAACATTTTTGAATTATAAGATAAAAGCTAGAATTTAGAAACTACATTTTTGATGAGTGATATTTATATGGATCTATTTTGGCACATTGTTTTCATGAGACATTTGAAGTTTACAGTTTCTTGATGGTCCAATAGTGCTCCATGGATTCACTGAAATGGTATTGAGTTTATGCAGACTAAAATGTAGCTTTTTGGGATATTTTGAGTTTATGAAGTGATTATAATTATATGAATTTGTAAAACTGTTGTCTGATTTGACAAACCAAGTAACGTTAACAACTGCAAAATTTGAAGTTTTGGGTTGATTAAGAGACAAACAATATAGCAAAGATCAATTAATAAGCAGCAAATATTTATCTTTTCATTAACTGTTAGATGATATAATCTGAGGAAAGAAAACAATCTCAGTATATATAATATTAGGAATTTTGCCAAAAAATCGTGAATATGTGAATTGAATATTGGCGAAACTTGTCAGATACCACAAGATTAAATTATGGAAGATGAGAAAATCAACAAGAAATTTCACCTAATATTTGTGTTCTTCATTTTGAAAATGCATAATTTATTCCCCAAAGGTACTCTTCATCATCCTTGTCTTTCTTTTGATCTGGAAGTTTATGGAATACTGTAAAATCAACACACCCCATTGTATAAAATTGAGAAATAACAGTTGTTACATATACCATACAGTGTAGTGCATGCATAGTGGTAACACAAATGATGTCATCAATTATTATTGATTAGAAACCAATGCAGATTGTGTTTTTGTTGGTGTAGATGGATATGTCAATAATTATTGCCTAAATAATTATGTATTTAAAACTTCTCAATGGTCATGTAATTTTGATTTTCTATTGTTTCACAATAATTGCAGAAATCATTTTCTTTGCCCTTTAAGCATTAAATATTAAACACCAACTTAAAAGATTTTAACATCCTGATTTTAGTTTTATGACTGACTGATTAGGCTTGTGCTGATTTAGAAAAATGGCTGAATTCAGAAGGGACTGTTCCAACTGTTCTGTATTTTTTTAATTTAGTTCTATTAATTAGCAGAGATTACGGAGAGATTTTACAAATATTCGCAAATCATTCGGCAAACTTCATTTTACGCTACAAGTGATAACACATGCAAAGGTCGTAAATTGCCAAAATTAAGTTGTTATTATATATTATTTTTTTTGATTTACAATTTGTATGCAGACTTTTAAAATAATGAGATACATTGTATTTCAAATTGTATACGTAAAAAGGTGCATTTATTCTTTATCATATCAAGAAATCATAATTGATACACATGTCATGGAATGGGTTCAAGGGATGCGTCTCCTAATCATGTGATGTTTTTAGCAACTTCCATTCAACGTTTGTACAATGACGTTACCAGAGGTGAACTTTACAGATTAACAAATCAGACCATCAAGATTTTTCGGCTCTTTACAAAATGTGCAATAACTTTTGATTCAGAAATCCAAATTAAACAAAACAAAATTCCTGTAAAAGCCAATGGTCTACTCTTTAATATTATTGAAACGTTTGCTCATCATTGTGCTATGTTCTCTCAAAATTAAAGTTCAAAGATCGTTGCGGTTTTATTGGGATACCCTGTAGAGTCCAAAAGTACACATAACATACACAGTTTTGGTATTTAAATGTAAATGACCGAAACAGTGTACATTAGTGGTGCAACGTGCACCATTACCCAACATTGTGGCAATTTTACCCAACATTGTGCTTAGTTTAACCCAACCTGTTAACCATGTTCCCTTTTTAACACAACTTTTTTAGAGTGTAGTCATTAAGGAATGAAAACATATAAATGCATTCATGATTTTAACACTGGGGAAGTTTGGATTATAGCTTCACTGAAGTTATCTTGAAATGAAGCTTGACACAAATTTGAGTTAATCAACATAGTAAAGAAAGTGAAATTGTATCAACGAATCAATATCTGCCATGTTGCTAGTACGCGCACCATGAACTACACAATTATTTCAATTTCGCTAGGCGAAGTTTCAGCCTGAACTGAACTTGACGTAGATTTAAATGAAACACTTTACGCCTCAGTCGCAGATCACCGTGTAGAGCCCAAACGCACGACTAATGTACACTGTTTACACCTTGGATATATTTTCATAAAATCAATTCACTTGATTTGACTACTGAACATGGAATATCTTGATTCATTTTTTTAATATCGTATATTAGAATTCTTTCATTTATTACTTATATTACCATATTTAGGCAGGGTAACCGATTCAACCGAGGTAGATTTAGGAATTTAAAGGTATTGATAGTGAATTAATATACATTAGTGAAAACAATGTATCATAGCTTATCATGTTAATTGAACAAAATAACCGTATTATCTGCAGAACTCGACACTCTTAAAATCATACTACATGAACGTTATGGTGTGAAATTGATTTGCACGAAATCTTTAAATAATTGTTGTTGATTTTTCTTGTAATGGACTTTTAAAATCATCAAATGGAATATCCAATATTCATATAGGGTGATGAATTAATCGGCTATCTGTCATGTAAATGTTTTTTTTTTTTAAATCAGTAGCGACATTTCATCTATCATATAACATTCAATCAAGATCACCTAAAGGCTCTGTCAGACATCACCGTATAGAGCAAAACGTGCGAATAACGTAGTACAAAAGTTTCACATATTTAACGTGTGCTAAACGGACCACCATCGTATGAATAACGAATTAATTAAACATTTGTTAAACGTATACATAACGGACAGACCGTACGGATAACGTATTGATCCTACTTGTAACAATTATGTAACAACAATGCATAAAACAGAACAACAGTTGGGTAACGTACGAGAGGCATACGTTTTGCTTCATACGGTGATGTGTGACAGAGCATTTAATAGTAATATTCCCTTTGTGTGTACTTTTATCCTAAATATATTTTTCAGTTTTTCAGATTTTGCGTCTTATACTACTTCAACTGGTATTATATATCAATAGTTGCCCGTCAGTAACGTGCATTTAGATATTGTGAAATATTGCAATAAATAGGTCAAAATGTAAAGCATTAAGGAAATTAATTTGACCCATTTCGATAATTAGAGAGTATGAGAAATTCCTTCTTAGTCGGTATTTGTATCTAGTTTCTAAAAAGAGATGAAATTCAAAACCTTATCTGATTTATCTGGGCTTTTATCAAAATTTTGCTTGACATTATTTCTTAAATGACAAAAAAAACAGGTCATTCCTTGAATTTTCTAGACATTAAACGACAATTGTTCACTTTGCCATGATGAAGTATTCGCAACGCATTCACTTTACCGTTTCTTAACAAAATAGTAAGGAAGCTTGTTTAGTGTATTAGAATGTGCAACAATTTTCCTTTCTTCCCACTGATTGTGTAGAATCTTTTATATTAATCAAATATGGTACATATTGCCAATGTACAATGTATTAGTGAGTCCATTATGCACCGCAAGCAATTGCCTTACCGTTTTTTTATACCTGAAGTAAAAATTCAAAGTTGAAAGGGTAACATTAATTCTTCGCCAGTTTATACCAAATTTGCTTGATTTTGCGAAAAAAGGGAGATTGCTTCTATATTTATCACAAGTATTGCAACATAGCGTAAATCCTGGTGTTTTCGAGTATAACTCGTCCATAGTTAATATTTGATTTCTCATTTATCTGAGCAATGTTTCCAATGTGTGTTGTTCAATGCATTAAAACAGTGCACTTGGCTTATTTTGGCCCATAGATTATTTTATTTGCTTTCAAAATGGCGACGTTATGAGAGATAATGAATGAAGACCTCAGGCACATTGTAGCCTTGAGAAACGAAGGAATCCCTTTTCGTTGTATGCTGTGCGTTTTGTATTTTGCTGTCTAATGATTTCTGGAATTAGTAGACCTCAAAGGGACTCCAATTATGCCAGTACCTTGCGTAAAATTGTCCGTGTAAGACAACACATAGGGAAAATCATCAATCAGTTTACAATAACAGGCTTTTGCCATTTAGCCCTTCGACCCCTTTGTTCGCTCAGTAGTGACAGGATAATAGAAGTAACCTGCGTATAATCATTCTTGGGGGAATATTCAAAGATATAGACTCATAATGTGTAGAGTTACGAAAGGGAAACAATTTACCTCGCTTGTACAATGGCAGCGAAGAGTTGGGATGTCGAATTTGTCGAGGAACAGGACAGTGGCCCTGAATTGACGCCATATTGTTTTCATTAAGGAGTGTAGGTCTAATTAAGTTTTGACAATAAGGAGAATAAGTGTTTTGAGTGTTAAATATGAAGGCTACGACCATTGTAACCACTCTTGATGACCAAATTGGTGCATATCTCATGGTTTGAATTGCATTGGTATGTATTGAATCGAAAAAATTGCGACAACTAACGGACACATCGATAACATCCAATGTATTGTCATAATTATCAAACCAATGTTAAAATATTTTAGGAACATGTCAACAGATTGTAAATTACCATTTATCGTTCTTGAAATGACGTCACATCCGACAGCACACAGGTTTTTGATGACATGTTCTTCGAAAAGGGCGTTAGCAGTATCAATCTAAACGCACATCCGCATTACGCAAATCCGAAGAAAAACACGTGTGCTATCATTAACCGATGAGTATTCAATAACAAACATTTCAAGAGACGGGAGTTTATTAATTTAACATTTGATCCTCGACAGATATCAGCTCTCAAAGAATTGCTAATTCTGGATGGCATTGTAGAAGCGAGCAGCCGCCATCATTAATTTTATGGCTAACCCCCCTAAGTATTGAAATAAGTGTCAATTATTCAAAATAATCAAAGAAATGAAACATGGAAGCAAATTCATAAAGATATCATTATAATGTCTATAACAAGTTTTTCATACCAACGTTTTGAAAACGTCATTTATATTTTGCGCCAAAATCACAGTCGACGATGTTGCAATACTTAAGACTAATGTGTGTAAAATAACTATCAATATACCTTGATATCTTGAATTTCAGTGGGTAAATATGGGAAACGTAATACACTAAACGAGCATGTTTTTGAATAAATGTGTGTCTGACATCTTTGTTGTTAAATCAACAATAATAATTATGTGATATTAAAATATTAGGAGTTGTGTGCATTATAATTTTGTACAGTTTATTTCCCCCAAATTCTATAGTTGTTTCGATGGATCTAAAATCGAAAAATTGTTTTTAATATTTTGTCTTTCTTTCCATGCAAGCATCCCTTGAATTTAATGCATACAACACTATTGGGATTTGCCTGGCGTTTCCGGCGATATATATATAGATATTAATCCTGTAGACAAATTGCACTTTCTTGAAATGGCT
>JXSR01S004754.1:65158-80217 GCA_000969725.1 Ophiothrix spiculata
TGAGGTTTATTATAGGCTATCCCATCGATGTCTATTGTTATCCACTGGTCAGTGACCCTGGCATAAATCAAATTTATAAGAAGGATTAAATTGATTTGTTATTAATGTACTGTAGCCAAATTAAAATAAAATTGGTCTTGCTTTTATGACACAAAATGTATATAGTTTATCTGAATTTATGGTGCCGTGATTAAAATAAAGAAATACATAAGAAATACATCATAATGCATGTCAACAATAGTGTCATTTGCGTGATACAAAAATGTATGTATCTCCTGAACGGATTGACCGATTTTCAAAATTCAAACGGTTTTTGAAAGCTAATCATAAGTTCTTTCCATCTACCACAATAAAAACATGTTTAGCTTAACTTATTTTTTTCACCTGAACTGCCTACTTTGATCCATTTATTCAAAATGCCTGGTTTTTCGAGTGCAGTTATTGTTTTCATTTATCAATATCTTTCTTTACAATCTCTCTGATTCCAACTTAATTCAGAGGGATTTATGCCATGGCAAGTTGAAATTATCAAAATAATGTCAATATCCAGTTCTTTTGTGTCAGGAAAACGGGAGTATAGTCTGCAGGCTGACGCTTTGGAGCAATATTATGGGCAAATTAGGTAAAAGTGACTAGCAAGCAAATCCGCATAAAAAAATATCAATTGCAGGAATTGCGTTTTATAATGGAAAAAATAAAGATACAGCAACAAAAATATAAACAAAGATAAACCTTCGATGAAATTGAAATTGTTGGTAACATAGCAATACGGCACAAACAGAATTGATCGATGATAACATTCTGTAAGCACGATTGGGAGCACGATAAGAGCACAAGTTAATTGCAAAGCCATTCATCTTTTTTACGTTTTTTTTTTTAGACTTAACGAAAAAAAAATGTGTGTTGAGTATGAACAAAAATAAACAAAGATAAAGTGTTCGATGCAACAATCTTTCATTGGTTCAAACATTTGAGTTTTTAAGTATATACTGACATGATGCGATATTGTTAACTAAAAAATTGCCTTATGCGTTGATTTATGTTTGTCCTTATAAATTGATTAAATAAAAATCAGGTGCCCTAATTGTATTCAATTTATATCTAAGACTTTTGATGAAAAATAAAACGAAGCATTAAATATCAAACACCAACTTAAAAGATTTTTAACATCCCGATTTAAAATTTATGACTGCCTAATTAGGCTTGCGCTGATTTAGAAAAATGGCTGAATTCAGAAGGGACTGTCCCAACTGTTCTGTATGTTTTAATTTAGTTCTATTAATTGGCAGAGATTACAGAGAGATTTACAAATATGTGCAGATCATTCGGCAAACCTCATTTTACATGCTACAAGTGAAAATACATGCAAAGATCGTAACTTGCCGAAAGCAGGTTTTATTATATATTTTTATTTTTATAGATTTACAATTTTTATGCAGACTTTTATTTGCAGAAAATGATGAGATACATTTTATTTTCAAATTGTATACGTAAACAAGTGCATTTTTCTTTATCATATCAAGAAATCATAATTGATAGTCATTAAGGAATGAAAATATATAAATGCATTTATGATTTAAACACTGGTGAATTTCGGATTATAGCTTCACTGAAGTTACCTAGAAATGACTCGAAAGCTTGACACAAATTTGTGTTGATCAACAGAAAAGAAAAGTAAAGAAAGTTAAATTGTATCATCGAATCCAAATCTGCCTCGGTGATAGTACGCGCACCATGAGAGACACAATTATATCAATTTCACTAGGTGAAATTTCAGCCTGAACTAAACTTGACGTAGATTTAAAAGAAAAATTTTAAGCCTCAGTCGCAGATCAGAGTGTAGAGCCAAAACGTACGACTAATGTACACTGTTTCGGTCATTTAAGGGAAGGCAGTGGTCCCAAAATGTGAACATTGGCTATTTTGGCCATTTTTGCTTTTTTACAATTTCAAATAACACACAATTTTATCTTTCATTTGGATTTTATTTGACTTCAATCGGACCTTCCGTTCAGATTTTATGGCAATTTCAATGGAAAGAAGTCTTGCAAATTGTATACAAAATACTGTTTCTCCAATACAAATGTGTGTATTGCATTCCTTTTGTATTTTATTGTTTTCCAAGAAGTAAAATTTTAAGAAAAATTGAATAAAATGACAAAAACTTGCTGATATCACTTCGTTTTGGTGTAGAATTTTCATTTTGTCCATGGTTGAAAGTTGAAAAAACTGCGCGCAGAGATATCCTTTAAAAATCCAATATGGCCGCAACTGATGACGCAACATACTTAAAAATGTTATAAAATGAATTCAACATTTAATATACAGCATGTCACCAAATATGAGGTTTATTGAATGTGTATTTTAGAAAATCACCTTCGGGATCACTGCCTCCCCTTTAATATCACAACAGTGTATGTTATATGTACCGTACGTTTGGGCTATATACTGTGATGTGGGACTTAACCTTGGATATATTTTCAGAAAATCAATACACTTGGAATATCTTGATTAATTTCTTTAATATCGTATATTAGAATTCTTTCATTTCTTACTTATTTTATCACATTTAGGCAGGGTAACCGATTCAACCGAGGTAGATTTAAGAATTGGAAGTCGTTAAAGGTAATGTCAGCGAATTAATATACTTATCATGCTTATTACAAAATATTGTGATTCATTTCTAGAATATCAAATTTTAGACTCTTTTTTCATTTTTCACTCCCAAGCATAGTCAAATAAAAACTATTTTGCTTCTTAATCAAGAAATACTAACAAAGTAAAATTTAAATTGCTTTTATAAAATCTTAAAAATTGTTGTTGTTTTTTCAGAAAAGGTAAAAATAAAATATGACTGTTAAGGTTCATTTTTTAAGATTTTATAAAAGCAATTTAGATTTTATAATATTAACTGCATAGTGAAAACGAAGTATCATAGCTTATCATGTTAATTGAAAAAAAACCCCGTATTATCTGCACAACTTGACACTCTTAAAATCATACTAAATTACATGTACGTTATGGTGTGAAATTGATTCTTTATGTATCGATTTTCACAATACTGTTGTTGATTTTTCTTGTAATGGACTTAAAATCATCAAATGGAATATCCAATATTCATATAGGGTGATGAATTAATCGACTATCTGTCATGTAAATGCTTTTTTTTTTTAAATCAGTAGCGACATTTCATCTATCATATAACATTCAATCAAACTTATTTCAAGGAGATTTTCCAATACCTAAAGGCTCGGTAAGACATCACCGTATAGAGCAAAACGCACGAATAACGTTTCACATATTGAACGCGTGCTAAACGGACCACCATCGTATGAATAACGAATTAAAACGTATACATAACGGACAGACCGTACGGATAACGTATTGATTCTTCTTGTACCGATTATGTAACAACAAGGCATAAAACAGAACAATAGTTCGGTAACTTACGTTAGGCATACGTTTTACTCCATATGGTGATGTGTGACAGAGCATTTAAGTAATATTCCCTTTGTGTGTACTTTTATCCAAAATATATCAAAAATGTAAGCTCCTTGTAGTTGACTCCTAATTTTCTTTTGCCTTTTTATTCCCCAGTTTTTCAGATTTTGCGTCTTATATTACTTCAACAGGTATTATATATCAATAATTGCCCGTCAGTAACGTGCATTTAGATATTGTGAAATATTGAAATAAACAGGTCAAAATGTAAAGCATTAAGGAAATCAATTTGACCCATTTTTGATAATAAGAGAGTATGAGAAATGTCCTTCTCAGACGGTATTTGTATCTAGTTTCTAAAAAGAGATGAAATTCAAAACCTTATCTGATTTATCTGGGCTTTTATCAAAATTTTGCTTGACATTATTTCTTAAATGACAAAAAACAGGTCATTCCTTAAATTTTCTAAAGACATTAAACGACAATTGTTCACTTTGCCATGATGAAGTATTCGCAACGCATTCACTTTACCGTCTCTTAATCAGCATAAAAATCATAGTTGTTTCCGACATTGGTAAGATTATTCGTCTGGATCTTAACATGCCAGCAAAATTTTGTTTGAGAGGAAAAAGAGACAAATATCTCAAATATTGTCAAATGAGGTGTTAACATACATAGGGGATATCAAACGGAACACAACTTATGTTTAAAGTAGTAATTTAAGAGGTGCTTTATATGAAATGTTGTTAAATGCCTTTCAGTATTGTCTGCAACAGACTCCATTGACTGCTACGTGTCGTTGCATGATATACAATGTTCTTCTTCACTTTGCTTGAAGTGGTTGTCATTTGTCCTTTTTAAACCAAATTCAGACCGTCCCAAGACAATGCCATTGTCATTTGTAAACCAAATCGACTTCCATAGACAATGTCATTATCATTTGTTATTGTAATTGAGATATGCAATGTTCTTCCTTCATTTTGCTGGAAGGGAATTCCAGTTTGCCATTGTCTTTTTAAACCAAATCCAGACCGTCCCAAGACAATGTCAATGTCATTTTAAAACAAAATCCAGACCGTCCCCAGACAATGCCATTGTCATTTGTAAACCAATTCCAGACCGCCTTAAGATAATGTTTGTAAGGGGCGGCTTCAAAACTCGGTTGTCTGCCGGTTCTGGGCGGTTCAGGACGGTTCAACCGGAATAAACAATAGCCAACCGCCCAGAACCGCCCAGAACCGGTAGACATCCGCCGGTTGAGTTTTGAAGCCGCCCCTAAAGTAAGATTGCCTTATGTAATGGTGAAATAAACTAGGAATTTGAAAGACAAATATTTTATTTTAAAAGAATGAAAACATGGAGCAAAAGTCAAAGAATTCTTCATATTGTACTTGTACTCTGCACTACAGTCATTGGTGATATGTAGAAACAAACCATTGCAGGTTGAGCAATCAAGCTTTGAAACAATTATAATGAAGTCCTCTTTTAAAATGATTATACAATTTTAACAAAATGTCGTTATAATGCTTTCATTTATCAACAAAGCTATAAATACCTATGTGGGAATTGCATTATCCAAAATTCAACAAAATAGTAAGGAAGCTTGTTTAGTGTATTAGAATGTGCAACAATTTTCCTTTCTTCCAACTGATTGTGTAGAATCTTTTATATTAATCAAATATGGTACATATTGTCAATGTACAATGTATTAGTACATTGACAATATGTACCATATTAATTGTTGTTTGCTGCTCTCTTGTTTTGTTTCTGTTTTTTTTTTGTTCTTGTAAAGCGCTCCGTTCTTTGTGGGGCGCTATATAAATGCTTGTATAATAATAATAATAATTAGTGTATCCATTATGCACCGCAAGCAATTGCCTTATCGTTTTTTATACCTGACTTACATGCATTCCAGAAAGAGGTGCATATCGAACCTGTCAAACAAACTGTGAAGTAAAAATTCAAATGTTTCCAATGTTTGTTGTTCAATGCATTAAAACAGTGCCCTTAGCTTATTTTGGCCCATAGATAATTTTTGTTGCTTTCAAAATGGCGACGTTATGAGAGATAATGAATGAAGACCTCACGCACATTGTAGCCGTGAGAAACGAAGGAATCCCTTTTCGTTGTATGCTGTGCGTTTTGTATTTTTCTGTCAAATGATTTCTGGAATTAGTAGACCTCAAAGGGACTCCAATTATGCCAATACCTTGCGTAAAAGCAGTTGTCCGTGTAAGACAACACATAGGGAAAATCATCAATCAGTTTACAATAACAGACTTTTGCCATTTAGCCCTTCGGCCCTTTTGTTCGCTCAGTAGTGACAGGATTATAGAAGTAACCTGTGTATAATCATTTTTTGGGGAATATTCAAAGATATAGACTCATAATGTGTAGAGTTACGAAAGGGAAACAATTTACCTCGCTTGCACAATGGCAGCGAAGAGTTGGGATGTCGAATTTGTCGAGGAACAGGACAGTTGCCCTGAATTAATTAATTTTATGGCTAAGCCCCCTAATTATTGAAATAAGTGTCAATTATTCAAAATAATCAAAGAAATGAAACATGGAAGCAAATTCATAAAGATATCATTATAACGTCCATAACAAATTTTTCATACCAACGTTTTGAAAACGTCATTAAAATTTTGCGCCAAAATCACAGTCGACGTTGTTGTTAAATCAACAATAATAATGATGTGATATTAAAATATTAGGAGTTGTGTGTATTATAATTTTGTACAGTTTATTTTCCCCAAATTCTATAGTTGTTTCGATGGATCTAAAGTCGAAAAATTGTTTCTAATATTTTGTCTTTCTTTCAATGGAAGCATCCCTTGAATTTAATGCATACAACACTATTGGGATTTGCCTGGCCTTTCCGTCGATATATATAGATATTAATCCTGTAGACAAATTGCACTTTCTTGAAATGGCTGAGATTATAAAGAATTAAAATAGATTGACCTTGAATGTAATGGAGTAATTCATTACACTGTATTTGAGATAAAATCGAACAAAAAATTGGGGCCTTATTTAATTTAAATCATGCATTTTCTTATCTTTGTTTAGTTGAACAAATACTTTTAGAGGAATTTACGTTTCAAAAAGAAATATACTTTTATTCTTGACTATCATGACTATGACAGTTTAATATAACATATTTTCAGACATAAATTATCTTCGCGTTCTTATCCAAATATTGTAATTTTCATAAGCGGTTGAAAGTTATCCAAATGCATATTTACTATTCTTTAATTTTTTAGTTCAAAATTTAGAAATGTGTTTACGGTACATGTACATCAGACAAATCAATACCGTAGACGTTATAGATAACACTTTTAAGTAACTTCGGCAAAATGATTTATAAAGCATTATTTATTATATCTTGATTTTCATTGTAAGGAATATTACCGATTCATCGACTTTTATCTGAAGTTGATGTATTCAACTATTTCCTTGACAGAATATTATTAGACATGTTTCCAATCAGTATTATTTATAATAAAAAATCAAGATATGCATATAATTTGAAATAAAGTGAGGTTAATCTTCAACTCATTAGATTGTCTTCCATTACCAGTCCTGTGTTTCCTTGAAAAATAAACCTAAATATATAATAAAATTCCATCAAAATCAAAGATGTCAAGTGAAAAACGCAATGTCAAATTGTCCGATGACCTTGAATTAAAGCAATCAGCTTGGCAATTAGTTCATCTGTTGTAAACTTTTTTTTTTCAGTTTGCATCGATTTTAAATGCAATTATTTGTCTTCAAATGGGCTCAGCTGATATTCTACAGAAATATTTTAAAAGAAAGGAAAAAAGACGCTTGGATCGTTAGGTTGATATAAGGGCCATAATTGCTTAATTAGATTTCCCCTTTTGCAAAATTGATAAGGATAATATGTATACTGGTATATAAAATATAAGGATATAATTTAAATAGTTCTGAATAGAAGACCAGAAATTTACACGGTGCAAAACACAGTCAAATATCTCGTCTGAGTTTTTCGCCGTGTAACACAGTCAAATTATCTCGACTGTGTAAAAAAGTATATTAGCTTCCGCGGACTTAATGGAAATAACCGACCTAGATTTAAAACTCGAAATTGATATGCAGACACCTTATTGAAGAAGACTGAGATCAATCATTCCATGACAAGAATGTGTATCTGAAGCATGTTAACTGTTAGCTGGTATATTAAAAGAGACACAGCTTTTGACCACAGGTAAACTTGGACGTTAAAGCTATCTGAAAGATTTGCATTCATCCTAGAAAGGATTGCTCACCTGAATTATTTGGTTTAACTACTATTCGTTACGAAATGGTATACAAGCAGGAAAAATGTAAAAGTTTGAAGAGAGTGTATCCTGAAAAACGTTTATGGTAAATTCGAGTTGATAGTTCATAACATTTTTAAATAATACTCTTGTGTTATGTCTAAAATGAGTGATACAGTATAACGGCTCTTCCAAAATAAATCTTTTATTAAAAAACACAATAAACGGAATGTAGTGTAACATGTTATGATTTAACCGCCTCAATTTGATAAGGATTTCCTGTCATTCATGTAAAGAAGCAAAAAGATAATGGCTCATCAATTTCGAAACGCATTATTTAGATTATTTAAGTAAACCAGTGGCGGATATGTTGTCACTTTGTTCAAATCGGTAGAGAAAGTCAATCAATAGAGAACCTAGAATAGCTCTTGATCGTGTACCCTATTACAGAAGTGTGATGTGTGATGTGATGTGTAGCATTATATAGAATACCGTAAAACATTTTTATTGGGACACCCTGTATATTGATTTTCAATGTAAGGAATATTTAAACATTCAGAGATTTTCATCAGAAGTTGATATTGTTTAACAATCCTGGGCAGATTATTACAAGACACATCTCCAAGCTTATAGTTATAAACTAATCGTCAACACATTAGATGGTTTTCCATTACCAGTCCTGTGTTTTCCTTAAAAAATGTAAATATTTAGATTCCAATAAAATCTAATTTGTAAAGCTAGGGACGCAATATTGTCGGATGACCTTGAATTAAAGCAATCAGTTCTATCAGACTATTGTTTTTTTTTTTTTCATTTGGAATTTATAAGGATATTATACAAAATTTACGTAAAAATAGAAAAAGAAAAGAAGACAAAAAAAACCACACGGCGCAAAACACAGTCAAATATCTTAACTGAGTGTTGCGCCGTATATATTTGACTGTGTTTTGCGCCGTGCAACACAGTCTAATATCTCGATTGTGTGAAAAGTAGTAGTGTAGCTTCCGTGAATGTAATGAAAATAACCGATCTTGATATGCAGACACCTTATTGAAGGAGTCTGAGAACAATCACTCCATAACAAGAATGTGTATCTGAAGCACGTTTACTGTTAGCTGGTATACTAAAAGAGACACAACTTTTGACCACAGGTAAACTTGGACGTTAAAGCTATCTGAAAGATTTGCATTCATTCATTCTAGAAAGGATTGCTCACCTGAATTATTTGGTTTAACTACTATTTGTTTCGAAATGGTATACAAGCAGGAAAAATGTAAACGTTTGAAGAGAGATTATCCTCAGAAACATTTATGCTAAATTCGAGTTTGTTTGTTTGTTTACCTCGGTTGGTCCGTGACGGACACATGCCATTAGATCCATGATGAACTCATGGTCTCTTCCAAGCTCATACAAAAGTTGATATTTCATAACATTTTTAAATAATTCTCTTGTGTTATGTCTAAAATGAGTGATACAGTATAACGGCTCATTCAATATAGCCTTTTAATTAAAAAACAAAATAAACGGAATGTAGTGTAACAGGTTATGATTAAACAGCCTCTATTTGATAAGGATTTCCTGTAGATTTCGTCATTCCTGTTAAGAAGCAAAAAGATACTGGCTCATCAATTTCGAAACGCATTATTTAGATTAAGTAAAGCCATGGCGGATATGTTGTCACTTTGTTCAAATTGGTTGAGAAAGCCAATCAATAGAGAACCTAAAATAGCTCTTGATCGTGTGTCTTATCAAAGAAGGATAAGTGATTAATAGAATACCGTAAAACTCGTGAAAACATGTGAAAATCTATAAGAAATGCAAATACCGCAATTAGTTCTGGGATAAAACAAAGGTCGTTTCCAAAAAATATTCATATCTTCATAACAAACAATCTAATTTTATGCAAAAACAAAAAATCATTGTATAAATCCAGATTTGTAAATTGGTAGATCGTGTCTTTCCAGTAATAAACAAAAGTACTGGCTCTTCAAATTCAAGGCGTATTTAGGATTCATAACTGACATGTTGTCGCCTTGTTCAAATAGACTAAGACAGCCATTTAATAGTCTATCTATTTAGATGCGTGTACCATCTCACTGTTTGTGATGTGATATCTTACCTATGCAGTAAGGCTACTGAGCTTTAAACACCATTAACCACAGACATGTTAGATCTATCCGAAATTCTCATCATGTAACTGATAGATAATAGGGAACAACAGTAACCTACATAAAAATCGGGCGAAACACTGACACGTAATCGAATTCAGAGAACTTGCAAATTGATTTTTTTTTGCCATCCTAATATCATACCGTATGGCGATTAACTTTACAAACTTCATTACGAGCATTAAGAAAGTTTTACCGAATTGCAACCAAGCGTGACTACTACTTGAAATTGGATAAATCGATCAATCCTTTACGTAATTATAACGTCACAAACTACTTCCGGACCAACATTTATGTCTGTGGTTAATGGTGTTGGTCACCATTTAAAAAAAAAATTCTAGATGTCTGATTTTTTCAGGTTTTTTGCTATCAAATAACGAAAACGAAAAGACCCCAGATGATGAAATAGAAATTACTTAAATACCTCACATTTTGCATTTGTGTGCACACGGCGAACAACCTTAGGGGTGGCAACACCTGACCCTTGTTAAGAACAGTATCCTGGAGGTAGATTTTCCTGTCAAAGTACCGGTATTTGTAAATGTTGATATATAGTGGTCGATAATTTTATTTAAAACTTATCGAACCAAGAGTAACCTTGCAAAGGATGTTTATGCTTTTCACCAAGAGCAGAGTTGTTGACATATGTGATGGCTCACCCCAAAAGGGGGACTTTGCTGATGATATCATCAATTTTGATTATATCTTTTCATCTGTTACAAATGACACCATACTTGTTGATATTGATCAAGGCAATCAATTTTTGCAACAGAACATCTGCTGAAATTTCTTATTATTTTCTTTATTTTTGGCTGCCTACTTTCACCAGTTTCTTGAAAAGTGTTCTGTCGCAATGTCCCCTTTTCGGGGTGAGTCATCACTTATAATCTATTTATTTTTAATTCCCAATATAGACCTAACAATCACAGTCACTGAGATATCTATCAGGTTTCGTTATCATTACGGACCTATATTTCTTGTCTTACTAAAATACTTGCAAATTATTCATTTGCAACATCTGCAATATTTTTTGTATGAATGACGCTTTCTCTTGGTTCTGGATCTGGATTACATACTTCGCAACACCCCAAATTTGGAGTCAAACGCAAAGGTGGACCAACTGGTCAACATGACTTCACCAGAGCATAATTTATTTATTATTTTAAATATCATGGATATGGTACATACTACCTTAATTAAGAATGGTAAAAAAAACCATGCATTTTAGCTAAAAATTCTTTGCGTAATTAGGAAAGTTTGGTAAGGAAAAATTGTATAGTGTTAAGGTTTCGTTACAAGTATGTACGGCGCTCAGTGGCTTTCTTTGTTATGAGCGTTCAAAAATCTCTCATTATTATTATGATTATTATATGAAAAGTCTATTTATAATCTATTTATGTATAAGAAGTGAACTTTTCATGAATTCAATTGATAAAGCTATACTTGAAAAAGGTTAAGGTGCGCACATGATTACATGTAAAATTGTAAGAAAGTCATGATTGATAACACATAAAAATGTAAGGGTCATAATTTTTCAAAATTTCAGTGAGATACACGGTTGCTCATATAGTTGGAATACAAATATTTTTACCACTTTCTTATGTAAAGGTAAATTTATGATGAAAATGTCTGGAAACTTATGTTGCTTTTGGTCAGATTTGGTCAAAAATTGGTTAAAAACGTAATTTTTAGGTCCAATTTGATTTAACCCCGCCTTGTTAAAGGTCACTTCTCTACTCAAGTTGAGTGGTCATATGGAATATTTATCTGTGGTAGAGTGATAATCAGGGTATTAAATGTCTTTGTCACGCTTGACTGAGTCAAGAGAATGCTTGGAAACAAAGCACAAAATGATCCTTCAACGCCCCTCAATTTACACAAATAGGGTTTTAGTGAACGTGGAATGGTTCCCGTCGGCTTATGATGAACTTAAAAGGTTTGTAACATGTCACATACCGCCGAAGACCATTCCACGTTCACCACAACCCTATTTTTGTAAATTGAGATTATTTTGTGCTTTGCTTCCTAGCATTCTCTTGGTTCAGTCAAGCGTGGCAAAGACATTCAACCACCTGCTTATTACTCTACTATAGATAGATATTCCATATGACCACTCAACTTGGGAAGAAAAGTGACCTTGAACAAGGCGGGGTCCAATCAAATTGGACCTAAACATCACGTTTTTGACCCATTTTTGTTGTTTCCCCCTTACCAGTACATGAGAAAATTGATCACATTCGGAGTTCCATTTCACACCCAACAAGATAACCTATCAAATCTAACCTAAAGCAACATAAGTTTCCAGATATTTTCATCATAAATTGACCTTTATGTAAAGAAGTGTTAACAATATTTTGATTCCAACTATATGAGCAACCGTGTATGTATATTGCTAAAGCATGTATCAAATAGTACCATATTATCCCAATTTTTTTTTTCATTAATGGTTTATAATGTGCGTAATTTTCTCTATACATTACTGTACAAAACATGCATTTACGCTCAAAAACTTTAAAGCGGCATATTTCCATATGTGATACATACACAAAAATTATGACCGATAAATGTCCCTAATATATTGAGTCGTTTCATAGATTTTGACCATCCTCAATAATTTGACCACAATCAATTAGTCACAAAATATATTATTTCATAAAAGGACTTCATTTTATTCTTCAACATGTCAGCGACAACTGAATACACCTTTCTCAACAAAATCATATTGTGCCAAGTTGGTTGACCAAAATTCAAAATTTCACAAAAAGAGGAGTTAAATCAAGAGATTTCAACTGTTTAACCTTTGCTACATGTATTTTTTAAGCGACAGCAATATTTATATATAATTTAGTCATTTTTAGTAAAAACGATTTTTTTTAATCATTCACATTTGTAAGCAACGCCCGCTCCGAAATATATAAACATGTAAGCGTCATATGCTCCAGTAAAAAATTGCACTATCGCCATTATTCGTTAATTGTGGGCTACTCTGGCAAAATGAGAGGAAAGTCGCAAATCTACATTTTGAATAAATAACATCTAAAAGTAAAAAAAGAGTGGAAAAGTCAAATTTCGTTTTTTGGCATAAAACGTCTTCATGCATGAGTGTTTACCCAGACCTAAAGTTTTGAAGGTCAACTTTGCCGGGAAGCGCACTTATTTACAGGTTATTGATTGCATTTTGCTATTATACACTGCAGTAATCAGTATCTTTGAAATCGATTTTCAGGTAATTTTTATTGCAATATTTTAATTGGACTGCTTTGGATTTCGATCTCTAAATGAAGAATGGAGAAAGAAAGTGTGACATATTACATATTATTTAAAAGCTGTGATTATAGTGAATTAAAATATGTCAACAACTCTAATTATGCCAGTTGTCAAAAAAATCGTTGCCTGCCAATCCCATGTGGACATTTTTAATGCTGTGTAAATAATTTGATTTATATATTCCCTGGAAACATCACTATTGCAACGTAAGGTTAATGAGCTGTGATCTATGCCAGGGCAGCGATATAATTTAGTTTGCATACAATTTTCTGTAATTCAAAACATCGAGCACACCCAATGAATAATATCTTTATTACAAATTGGGAACCGTACCTGAATCTGAAGTTCACCGTCAGTGTGCTAAAGTTAAAAAATGTAATCTGAACCCAAAATTTTACCTAATTATTAAATATAATTATTATGAAATCTAGAAATTTGAACCATTTCTCACAAATTGTGTAGGGTTCACGTTTTAGACAGGTTTTTGTCACAAAATACTTGGGGTATTCAGGTACAAGGTAACAATTAGCCTCCTTTAGTGTGCAAGTGTCATCCTTTCATAATGCATAATTACACATGTTTGTGAATAATTATTCTGTTTAAGAGATACTTTGCTGGTTCTCATAGTAGGAGTTTTACATTATAGTTATAACCTTGAACTAAAATAAACAAGGAACCATATAAATTATTGACTGATCATCCCCAAGAAAGTTATGATAATTAAATAGGCAGTATACAGGGCGTCTCAATAACAGTGTAACACTCGGAAATTGGTTGTTTTAGGCATGAAATCTTGTCGTAATTTATACAGATTTGATGTCAAATTCAAGATTAAGGACCTATCTTTCCAGTACAATTTACCCCATCATGATAGCTTTTGTTTATCTGGAGATATACGTAATTGTTTGCAGGTAAGCGAAATCCACTCTGTGACACTTTTCAATATAAAGCGATAGAAACACGTTTCTGAATAACTTTTTCAAACAAAAGCAATGAAACATGTGTAAAATGTGTGAAAACTGTTATTACCCTGCCGATGACTTCGACAGGGTATTGTTTTTGACAAGTTTCTTTCTTTCTTCTTTCTTTCTTTCTGGTAACACTTTGATGTCTTATATCTCCGGCATACAATGACCGATTTTGACCATTATTATGTTCTGAGCTGTCCGATTTCCAAAAAAAATCGGACAGGGATATCGGACAGCATACAAATTATCAGATTTTGAACATAATAATGATAAAATTGGATGTATTTTTTCGCATGATACTCAAAGATATTGGTCTCGCTATGAGTTTTAGAAATATCGAGCTCGAAGCTGCGCGTCTCGCACGATATTTCATAAAACTCATAGCTCGACCAATATCTTTTTGTATCATGCTCAATCCATCCAATTTTATATCAAACTTGGGTGAAGGGACCAGGGTCACCTCCCATTTATGTCACCTGACCCTTGACCCCTCAAAGGTCATGTAGGGGTCACGGGGTCAAAAACTTGATTTTCACGAAAAAAGTTTCAACTCAATCACGTTACATGGTATTGTCCTGAAATTTGGGGACATGAAACGTCTTGACATTGTCCACAAAAGTTTTGGGGTGACAAAAATGTGTGGGGTCAAACGGGGTCACTGTGGTCAAATAAAAAAGGTCAAATTTTCAACTTTGTTCGATTTCGACGTTTGAGGTGTCAAATTGTTCGTCTTGGACCACCGATCAAAAGTCTCAAGAATGACCCCGTCTTCCGACCCTTCCTTGGGGGTCAAAGGTCAAAAGAAAGGTCTATGGAAAGGTCAAAATGTCAACTTTATCCGATTTCAACGGTTAAGGTGTCAAATTGTTCGTCTTGGAACAGCGATCAAAAGTGTTCATGGTGACCCCGTCGCCCGACCTTTCCCTCGGGGT
>JXSR01S004755.1:17101-41876 GCA_000969725.1 Ophiothrix spiculata
TAAAGTGTGAATATTGGGGTAATACTCGGTCATACAATGTGGAAAAGTGGACTACCGTCCAAGAACCACCCACTTGAGAGTAATATAACGAATGGCTAGCTCTCGGTGCGTGCATAGTGCTTCAATGCCAAGACCAGGCCAACACGTTATATAAGTTATTAGGTTTTTTATTTCCGCTAAATTCTATTTTGTGAAAAAAAATCTGCCTTGTAGTTGGTTTAAAATATATGCTGATTGCATTAAACAAGTTTTGTAAAAAATATTTCAATATTTGATTTGATTATGATCCATCACCATATTTGTTAGCTTTTTTAATTCATAACATTTTCTTTATTAAAATCAATTGACTCTTTCATGCTTAGTAATGACATTCACATAAAAACTAATAAAATTTGATTGATTTAATTGATCAAATGCTTAAAATAGCAATTATTTTATCTGGATAATGCGGTTTTCAAAGCAGCGACCTTGCGATATGTGTATACATTTCTGAGTGACCCGTCCTAAATTAGTGTAAAATATCAAATCAACTTATGAGTTAGGCTCTTACAATTATAAATGGGATAACCAAAACCTTTTATAGTAATATTTCCTATATGTGATGACCCGTACCTTAGAAAGGGGGAAATCTTTGGGAAAAAACCCAGTAGCATTAAGTATTTCTCAGTTTGTAATCATTCACTTGAAGACTGGAAAGGCATGATTTTGACTCATTGTAAAGTGAGCTTTTGTCACCATTTCCAGCAAATCAGTGACACTTGAAGTGACAGATGTACCCAATCATTTTCCTGTTTGTTTGCAAGTGGACCAAAATGTCACTGACAGGTTTGTGACTAAATGACAGAGAAATGTTTAACAGTTGAATATTGTGTCAGCCTATTGTTTTTGCTATTGCTGTGCATTTGTAGTTACAAATTGGACTATGACTTAGTTCGAAACTGTAGTTTACAAAATTGTTAATTTTAGATGAAAAAGTTAGTTTACATATTGACATTTTCAGAACAGAAAATTGATACATGTGTTTTAGTTAATACTTCATTGAGAGTATCTGGTAAATAATTTGTCAGGGTTTCAATCACTTGTACAGTTAAAATCAGTGGGCCTAATCCATATGTATACCCCAATTCATACTTTTTTGCATATTTAAACTCTCCACATGCATTCTACCATTCAGAAAAGTTGACTTTAAAAAAAGGAAATCTTCATATTTCACTGAAGTAGTAAAGAATACAATAAGTGCAGAGAAGTACATTTTTATTGATTCATATTTATATTTTATTTTTTTATTATTTATTGTTTTTTCAACCATTTTGCCAGCATCTTGTTGAAAATTTACAAATAGATTTTGTACTTTTTCATAATTGAAACTGTAGGATCAAAACCAATGATATTTTATTTGAAATGCTATACCTGCTCAAAATGTTTGTAAGAAAAGTTGGCTTACCTTTGTTTTTATCTAATACTCTACTAAGGAAATGTAAAACAAATACTGAAACTAGTGCTTTCCTGAGAAAATTTACCATTATATGGTAGGTTATTTTATTTGCATCATCAATCCAAATTAGAGAGGATTATATCGAATTAAACATTTTAACCCCTAAAGGAATTGGTCCAATTGCTTTAACTTTATAAGATTTTGGTAACCAAAGTTTTACTTGTGTCTAGTATAGGCATTTAATACAAGATTGCTTGTAAAATCAAAATGGTTGGATTGATTTAGCTGAAATTTGAATCTGAAACCTCTAGCGGTAATTTATTTTGAGAAATGCTTCCTTTAACTGATTATAAAGGATTTGGTTTTACATATTTCTGCTCATCAATACAACTGGAAGCCTACAAAAAAGGTCGTGATTTAAGCCCAACCACCCTGCTTTTCAAACGTATATAATGTTTGGCATTCCACCAGTAGTCAGACTTGCCAATTTTCCCAAATTTTGAAAGACCTAGCCAATATTATGCAAACAAACAAAACTAAAACAGAAATATCAAGGGCAGCGTTTCTAGTGAAAAGATGCGGTGTCTGATAAAGTGTGAATATTGGGGTAATACTCGGTCATACAATGTGGAAAAGTGGACTACCGTCCAAGAACCACCCACTTGAGAGTAATATAACGAATGGAATAACATAATTGAACAAAAGAAAAGTTGAAAATGTAAACATGAATTTGTGATAGCACTGAAGCATAAGCAAATGAGTTCAAGGTAAAATAACCATGAGTTGTAATTGAATTGTCTGATTATGTACATTCGTAGGGGGGAGGTCCCCTCCATTAACACAAAACCTACCAGTATGAGGTTTATGATCAGACGCAGGAGTATAAACTCAGCTTCAGTCAGCTATCAAGCAATAAGACCAATTCTGCCATACTCCCACCAATCAAAATTAATCTAAGGTAATTCCATGATCTATTTTGGTGCTGGATTTGTTGACATGGAGCGGAGTCAATGGGAGCAAGTCCAGATTCTTATGGTTGCACTACCAATAGCTATGTATAATGCAGCAAGGATTTGAACCTGTCTACTTCAATTTTTGATTTTAGAAAATGTATCAGAAATATTCTGAATTTGATCAATTCAATTTAAACATCTTTGTAGAGGGATCAATTAGTGGACGTCTGTCGATTCGAGTTCTTAATACTATTCAAAACTACAATAGTTTTAATTGTGAATAGTAGATACAGGCTCAGCTTAGCGCTAGGCTGCATATCTGAGTCCCGCACTCACCAAAATGCATCCCGGACTCATGAAATTTTGAGTTTTGTTGTATTTTATACATGCTTTAATGTCTTTAGGGACTCCCAAGATTTTGGATCTGGTGCATGTCCCAAATATTAAACATAAGTTCCCCACCCACTGTCTTAATTTTTGGAACCAGATGCGAAATAAATGAAGCAACATCAAGGAGTCATGCTTCCTAATGATAACACAAACATTGCTTTTCAAACATAGTCATCATTATTTACTGACATGCTCTTCCTTTTGTTTTCTCTCACCAGGGTTTTTTCAGGCGGAGCCTCACACAGCATGAATCTTACACATGTTCAAACAATGGACAATGTGATATATCATTATACACAAGGAACCAATGCCAGTTATGTCGGTGGAAGAAATGTCTGGCGGTGGGAATGTCAAAAGAAGGTGGGTATCGCCAAAATGAAGCGTGTTTCGAGAAGGTAACGATGAAGGGGACTATCTGTTTTTGCACTGGCCGGAGTGTCCATCTCTCTTTCACAACTATAGACCACTTTCGTATGTCCCATAATGCATTTGAAACTACCGTAAATCTGAGTTTCTGTGCAAGCGACCATTACAACTTGTGCTCAGAAGACGTCATGCTCACAACCTAGTAATGGTTGCTTGAGCAGAAACTCACATATTTATGGTACTTACAAGAAGCAGTATGGTACATACAAAAATGGTCTATTGGTTCGGATTCCACCCTTTGCTGTGGAAGTGATCTTGTAGCAAACAGTCCAAACTTTACACATTTCTCACAGCGATTGTAGTTTCACACTTTGTGGTGATTGAGTGCTTTTTGAGCTAGGAATTTGTATTGATGATATGATCTATGTAAATATGTTGGACTGATAGCCTGGGATATCACTTCTACAGCATATATTGCAGTGAGGGATCCTACACCTCCTTCACATTGATCCTGTTACCTTCTCGACATTGATCAATTTCATATCTATTTGTCTATACTTTGGTCAACACCAAATAGACGGGCCTTTTCACATCGTGAATTGATACATATATACGTGAATAATTGTAGGAGATGCATTGCGCGTCGAACGTGTGACTCGCGCATCTGTATCTACGGTGCATGTGTAAGTGGGAGTATGTTTTCTTGTGGATGAAGAAAAGCCTCATAATTCCCATCTATTTAGTGTTGATCAAAGTATACTGAATGGGGAGTAGCACCTGATAGTTGATATCGGTCTCAAGGACACTGCACACATCACTCAAGATTTGAACTCATGACTCTCATTATCTGGGCCCTTATTCATGAAACGCTGCTAACTCTAGTCGACAACTAACCTATTGCTTACTTGCTGAATTAACAATGGTTAAATGATTTGTAGTTGCTAATAAGTGATAGCAAGATTTAAGAATATGGGCCCAGGCCAAGCATTGTAAGTTAATGGGTTTGAACCTAGGGGATATGTGTGGCAACCTTGGACTCACTTTCATGTGCTTCCGTCCACCCAGGTGTCAAATTGGTATCAGATTATTCACGCATATCTCGGAATTGAAAAACATACGTAATGTCGAAATAGTTCAGCAGTGTACATTTTTGACGATTACTGGACTTATTATGACCTCTTTGGTTTTACACCTCGTTGCTCTTGACCAAATACACTGAAATCTTGGCATTTGATTGTAAAATTTTTGACATTTTTTTACGAAATAATACATTATTTTTTAATTCTAATTATTGTTATTCATCTATTACATTTGGGCAGGAAAACAATAGAATAAGGGGATTTCTAAATATACCAAATGAACTAAGGAAGTGATACACAGGAATAGGACATATGTTGTTCTTTTGCCATCTTTTATATTGATCAGCGCCAACATTATGTATAGTCAAAATATGAGGTACAAGACATCCTTAGCATGTACATCATCATATCCGCAAAAGCAGCAAGCATGTTACATAGGATGGTCATTGTAGTCATCTCATCAAAATTATGACCCCAGAATCGTGTACACATATGTAAAATGATTACCGGTAACGTTCAGCTACACTTCTGTTGACCATTGGTGGAGAAAATTAATCAGTTCTAAAAATTCATGTGGAACTGCATTCATGATAAGAAAATTGAACTGTATCAAAGCAATTCTACACAAACAAACTACAAAATGCACAATTTGTGTAAACAATATTTATTTGTTATAATAGTGGTAGCATCAATCATTGAACCAGTGCTGCTTTTGAAAAATATGAAGACTTTTCCAGAAATTCAAGAAAACCATTTCCCAGTTACATCACAGACATGATAAGATTTATATAAGCTCCAAATGTTGAGACTGGTTCAGGATATGAGAAGCCAGGGTTCAGATTCAAGGGGTTCAAACATCCATTTTAATATCTTAATTTTTGGGAGATGATTGTTGAACAAACTGGTCTCAAAGGTGGAGTAGGGACCCTCAAATCATGCCAAGGACTTAAACATTTTATATAAAATTGAGCAAAAACCAAAACTTTGCACACCACTTAGTTCTCTTTTCTGAATATCCAAATCTCAAGACTACCCTTACCATGCTTACATAATATGTCTGATTTCACTTAATCTGAAAGTGAGGTGTACTTAGCATAGCGAACATTCAAAACTCAATTGAAATTGCTGCACTAATATTGGTTGACCGAAGATTGGCCTTAGATAATGTCAATGGTCGACATGGTAAACTGATTATGAAAGCAGTGCCACATTTTGGCATAAATAGGATCTCTGCTCTGCTGAGTAAATTCCAATCTACGAAAATGATCCGCCGTTATTAATTAGACAAAGATAAAAGACAGGACTGTAATTAAAACCCATTTTTGATTGAGGGACTGTTCCGTCATGCATGACACATTTGAATTATGTTACAATTACAAAATACCCGATCATCAGTTGAATTCATTTTTAAGGACAAAATCATGATCTGAAAATACCTTTTTGGCAATGTGTGAAGTTTGCAAAAATTGATAAATTAATATAATAAACCCATGGAAATTATAGGATCATAAAAGGATGGCTCTCTCGGAAATACAAAATGTATCACTGCTACACTATTTAAAATGAAACTTTTTCTTTACTTAATCCCAAGTTTGAAAATTGTTTTGTGTTATGGTTTTTTATATTGAAATATTGTTAATTATATTTTGTAATACTTTATTGGCTGTCTATTCAAAAGTGTCAGTATTCAACATTTTGGTCAGTTATTCTGACAGAAATTCTGGGAATAATATCTTCTTTTCAAAAATAAATATTTCAGAATCAGGAAATTGATGTACTTTGTAATAATGTCAAGTGATGCAAATGAACACTTGGAAAGAAATTATCTAGATCATATCGACTTGATTATGGTTTAAAAGGACTAATTTGACAGTTTGGACAGTGTTGAATTTGATCAAAAATATCAAGTAAGACTTGTCATGCAAGCAAAGCGTTTTTATCTAGTACTTGTATGTTTCAATTATGCAAAATATCTCCGAGTTATTCAAATGTGATATCCTTAGTTGCTTTTGATCTTGAAGAAATTAAGTATTAACCCACTGGGTACAAGCATTGCCTATCTTAGATACTTTCTGATTGGTTGGTTAAATAAATGTGCTCCTTTAGGTAGTCAGTTGTATAATACGGATTTGAAAAGAGTTACATATGAAATTTTGTCTACTTGAATTTTTTGGGTAAAAGTCTGTGATTTAAAAGTAAATGGAAGAAAATTCATTTTGAAGGATGAGTTGACAGATCTGAGGGTAAAGTCTGTAATAGGTTTATCGTTGAATTTGTTTATTCAGTGTTTATGGGTTTGAATTTGAATAGCAATAATTGAAAATGAAAATGTAAACATGTACATCCAAGTTTTTGTTAGACTTTTACTAATTATCATCATCATGGTCTAAGTGAAATTAGATGGAGAGTTGATAGCTATGATAGAATACTGTAGACATTCAATATATGACATATCATATTTTGCGCATTAACATGGTTTTTACCCACCAAACCAATGGATCTGATTTGCTGAAAAGAAGAGTATAATAATTGTTAAACATAAATCAGCAGTGTTAATTTTTGTCACAATTTCTCAGACAAACAAACAAAAAATCAAACAGAAACTGAAAAACATGACTTTAAGCTTTTTAAACTACTCTGAAATTCTAATATGTGATGGCTCACCCCGAAAGGGGGGACTTTGCAGATGATATCAATTTTGATTTTATCATTTCATCTGTTACAGCATTTCCTAAGCTTTAAAATGACACCTTATTTGTTGAAATTGATCAAGGTGATCAATTTTACAACAGAAAATCTGCTGGAGATTCTTATTATTTTCATTATTTTTCGCTGCCTTTTTTACCAGTTTCTTGAAAAGTGTTTTGTCGCAAAGTCCACCTTTTCGGGATGAGTCATCACATATAGTGTGCATTTACCAAATTCCTGTCATCTGCTGTCCTTTTTATACGGCAAGATTTTTCGAATAATTATTACTCTACTTGCTCCGTGGTTCGGAAGTCACATAAAGCCGTTGGTCCCCTGTACGACTCTCGATAGACTCCTTAATGGGGTATGCATGTTATGCAAGTACTGTGTATCATTGATTGATTGATTGATTGATATAGACCAATAAAGCTTATTTTAGCTCCTCAGCAAAGTAGATACTGTGATAAAAAAAAACATGCTTCCAAGAAAAACATGTGCATTATTAGAATTTTTAAGTATTTCATATATAACAGCTAGTCTTGTGATTATTTTGGTCAAGGTTCTAGACTCTGAAGCATAATAAATATGTTTGATGCTGATAATCTGAACATTTTACTCACAAATATCACTCTATAGATACCCCCATACTCACACATATTACACATGTGTCATAAAAGCTTTCTTTTTGTCAAATACTTAGATATCACCAACGTATTCTCTGAAATATGGTTTCAGATATGAAAATCCTTTAGTTGTGTTAGCATTGTTGAAAGTATGTAATCAAAGGTATCTTATCGTGAATATACGTGCTGTAACCATAGCCATACATGGTTATTGAGTATGGTTAGGGTTACCCCGATCGCAATGGGCTAGTATTTAGATTAGGATTGAGTACTTGAACGAATAATAAAATTCCAAATTAGATGATCTGGATTGGATTATTGTATGCGCGATGATATTTGTGTCTGTTGTACACTCATTGTACAGATAAATGTAATAATAGTGCATGTTGAAACAGATGTCGAGCTCAATTTAACATAGTTAGAATCTGACATGAGATAGCAGCGGCTTGAAATGAAATCAACATGCATGGTAGGTGGGTGACGACTCATACAACATGGGTTACCGGCGAACATTGAACTTAGCCTCATGCATAGACGACTAAGTTCTCTCGGTTATATTCGGTGACCTTGACGTTTAGTTTGTGTTTGGAAGAGATACAAAATAGGAAGGATGGTATGGATATGGATGACAAATTGAGGAATGTTACGATGTTTGGAATGGAATGGGAGGAAACTTGTTAAATCAGGGATGTTCATATGTATCAATTCATCTAGAATTAGGTATAAAATATAGAAGCGATATAAGCCGTTCAATATTTCACATTGTAAATGAGAATAGAAAAAGTACTTGTTGGAAGTTCAATTAAATCTGGGTACCTGGGTATTGTGGTTTGGTTTTGATGTAGGATTGTGACAGATGTAACAAACTTGTGATGGATATTGGAGAGTGCTAAAGGGGAAGGTCAGAGACTACATGAAGTCATTTGGTACAGATTCATGCAAGTGTTAAAATGAATCTTGAACATACCCACCTCGAACCTTCAGTTGTATTTACGTTTGGTTTTGAACATCCGACATAAGATCCACATCTCATTAACATTACAATGTAAAAATAGGGTGGAGATCCTCATCAAAAAATGAATAAAATAAAATAATAATTAAGGTTCCTGAAGATTCATTAACATCTAGGAGCAGATCTACCTTGAAATAATAGAATTTGGTTAAGATTTACCACTAACCTTCAGTTACTTATGTGTAGATTAGGGTTAAGATTCACTGTGGACAACAAAACATTTGTCAAAATTTCATGCTCTCATTTTTGCTCAAAGATTCAATATCATGTTGACATTGAATGCCTGACGACTTTGAGGACTGTAGGCTCAAGACTGCCTTTGATGCCTGCATTAATGTATTGAACATTGCCTGAGAGCATTGTCATCCAAAGCTTTACATAGTACTTGCATATGTTGACATTTGTGACCGTCCATCAGCAACTTGAACTTGACTTGTGAATGAGACTGCAGTTCACCAAGGTGCTATTTCAATCCTTTCAACATGGTCTTTGCAAATATTCCAAAACATGAAATGTTGAAAGTCAACTTTGCAGCTTCTTTGTGATAGATATCACATTTATCAACTTGAAGTTATTTTGTCTTAGTTCTTTTTGATCCCCGGGTTTTGACCCATTGAAAACTTAAAGGGGCAATTCATGATCCACTTTTCACCCTCAAGGTCACCTCTATCAAAATTGAGTTTTTTTATTTTATAAGAATCATCAACTGGTATATGTTACGATCCCCAAACCGTTCTTTCATATGTGCTTGTATATTTGAGAAAAGTGAGAAAATGTGCCATTTTCTAATTATTGTCGGGGCCCAACAGTAATTACAACACAGTAGCCTATGGAGATTTTCAAAGTGCTGAAAAGTTTGTAACTTGGAAACGAATAGTCGGAATCAAATGAAATTTTCAGTATATATTTATAATATACTCTTCTTATTATTTAGCTAGAAAACATGCGAGGTTTTTGTCACATCAAAATCATGAATTGCACCTTTAATACCTGCTCTTCGTTCAAACTAATTTTTTAACCATGTGTGAGAAACATCCAAGGTCATATTAGTTTTGATTTTTCATTTTTTAAAGCCTTTATTAATCTGATTTGTTAATCGAGTGAAATTCTTTTGTTACCAGCCACAGATATAAACTATAGTTAAATCTACTTTTACTTATTAACTATTTCAGCCAGTTATTTTCTGGTTATTTTTAAGTCGCATTGATGTATAAACTTAGATAGAGAAAGAACATACACTAAAAGCATTATTACATAAGTTCATATCCATATAGTATCTTGTCAAAATAGCTGCAAGGACTTTGTTGCAAATAGTTCCGTTGATATGTCCGTAGCCAACATCCTGATCTGTAAAACTCTGTATAGTTCTTCATGTGAGAGCATGAAAGTTGTATCTGCAATGGCTGCCATAAGTTATGTCTATTTGATACCTTGTTAACAGAATGTGAAATATACCTCGAAAATTTCTCGTCATATGTCAGTGGCTCTTGAAATGGTTCTTCAGGTGACACAATTATCTGAAGAACCATTTCAAGAGCCACTGACCAAAAACTAGACAATATACCGCAAGCAATACAAATTTATTTAAAAATGGCAGTTATTACAGATACAACTTTCTTGCACTTTCGTGACGATATGAATCTGTGAATTGCAGACTCTGACCTTGAATCATAGGCTGGCTCAGTGGACCATAAGTGCCCTTAAAATGATCCACGATGTTTTTGATCAAAAAATAGATACCGATACATGATGAATAATGGTTGTCATGGTAATAGCACATTTCCAATGGCAAAGTGAGTCATTTTTTGTGATGTTTTCTTTCAAGTTCAGGGTCAAAAGATTCAGTGAACCATAATGTCCCTTGGATGAGCCACATGATAAAAATATCCAAAACTAAACATAGAGATAAAGGAAAGTGCTTAGAAGATGATACATTTTTGACATTTTCAAGCAAGCAAACTACATAATGTCACTTACATGCAAAGAAAGTTGATAAAATGCCTATCGTCAAAATGGTTCATTTTAAATGACATTTTGTATTCTTTTGTCAAATCATGAAATCGATAGCTTTTGGTCACCAGCCATAATAAACATTAAGCATTCTTTGATGGTTTTAGACCTTATTTTTTGTCAAAATGTATGAACATTATAAGATGTGTATGATTTGACCCGAAAGCTCAATTTGTATTCCATTTGTCATTTCCAATAAGAAAAAAAATAATGTTACGAGACTCCGTTAATCAAAAATGTCCCCTTTTGCCATATTCACGGTATGATACATCATATCAAAGTAAATGCAGCACAATTAGCATGACAAACAAATTACTATGTTGATCTGGCCAAATTTGTTATGTTCAAACAGAAGTGAACATTTTAGCACTATTGAAACATCAAGTATATCTGAAACGAAATGCCTATATGCCTGGAGGTATCGGCAACAATCACATCCAGGTAACACACTCACGCTGATATACGAAACATACTTCAGCTACAGCCTCTCGCACGCTGCGTTATCCTGTGTAGGACTGGCTGGTCAATATACACCACCAACCTGTTAACGTAAACTTGTCTTATAGAAACCAGCTGAGAATTGTATAAAAGATATTAGCATGGATTTTTCATAAAAGGATGGCCTATTCTTGGTTTAAGAGATCTTAATAGGATGTTTAAGAGCATTTGAAGTTAAATATTAAGCTTAATAGTCTCCTAATGCCCAAGCTGCTTTTCTCCCACCATTCTGACATTCTGCTGGGCATTATGGATTATCTCTGGCCATAACAGGCCATTCACCATCATGAAAAAGAAAAACATTTGATTAAATTGCTCCAATATTCATTACTTCTAAGTCAATATTAACCAGGAGATAACTTTGTCCTCATCATAGATTGATGTTTATCTTGACAATCTTAAAATTGAAATTGGACAAAAGATGGACAAATTGAATGATTTATTTTTTGTTTGATTTTCCAATCTTCATTGCTATCATGGTTTTGTAATATTAGTATCAAATTAAATCTGATCCTACTGGCCAGTGTCCTCCACTCATGTCTTGGACATCAAGATTTGGAAGCAATCCTTATTGAAGAAACTTAAATTCGAACTCAATTTGATTCAAGATAAAGTTTAACCAAACAGATGTTAATCTTTTGCATTTTTTTTACTAACAACTTATCAAAGTCTATGGTTTGAATTGATTACTTTGGTCAGAAAGTTAGGCAGAAATGATACTTTTAAGACTTCCTAGATTGATAACAAGTTTCTTTGATCTAACTTAAGGTGTAAAAACAATGTTATAGGACCATTGTGAGCATCTACCGCATACAACATCAATAGATATAAGTATTTGAGATAGAATAAAAACTGAACTTATATTTTGGTTTTATTAGCTTATCGTACCAATGTCCTAATCTCACTTTACATGAAGTAACCACTCATTAAAAGTTACATGAAAAATATTAAACCTGAAACTGGACAACATTTAACATTCTTATATCATCAGATCTTCCAGAGATTTTTGATCAGATTGAATGGGTCAATTTATACTCGGCCTCCAAAAAAGTTTTTGCTACCAAACATTTTGTTGTGATGTCAAACTATGGGCGGCCATAGGTGTCAACAAGAGAAAGGTGTCTACAAAATTGATAAGGGTGTCTATTACAATGAAAAAGGTGTTTAAAATACCCAAAAGAGTATGTGAAACCTATAACGGTGTCTAAACCCAAAATTGATACATAACCCAAAACATGTGAAATCAAGAAAGGTCTCTAAAACAAACAACACCTATGGTCGCCCATAGTTTGACGTAATAACAAAGTATTTGGTAGCGAAAGTTTTGTTTGGAGGCCGGATATAAATTGAGCCTATTATTGATGATTAAACTTCAATTATTGGTGAGCCAATTTGGAGATTTATAACTCAATACTGGAGATAAGTGCAAATTTTCATGATTATTTTCTCTGATTGAATAACAAATTAAACAGCAGCTATTCATGTGGCCTTTAAATATACAGTCTTCGCTGACCAACTGAATAATGAATAAGTTTTGAAGGTGAAGAGCGAATCAAGTCATATTTTAACGTGAAATAATAATGTGAAATATCTAAATCCTGTGAAGAAGGCTGGAGTAGATTGGAGTGCATGTTTGCTGTGCGTTACTCATGTTCAATCACTAATCTAATAGCTCTTTTGAATCTCTACCAGTAATTAATGTATCACTTTTGGTGAAGAAAACAGTTATCAATAAGTGTCAATTACAAATTATATGGTTATTGTTGAATTTTGTAAGAATTGAAGAGGTTTTGCTGAGTTTATCTTGTCATTCTTTGAGACACTTAGAGATTCATTTTGAATATATTACCAATCTTGAGATTATTTGTGGTATTTTGTGGCTGGTTAAGTTGCTAGGAACCAAGTTCATTGGCTATTTGATGGGTCTGTTGAAATTCAAAGATGTTTACATGCATGTTAGGAGATTGCTTGCGTAGAGATACTTTATACTACTACAAAATTGGATTGTATAAAACACACTGGTTTGGAGGATTTAGAATAATACTTCTGTTTTGTGAAAAGTGCAAATTTGTCAAAAATTTGTTCTGATGAGTACAGTCATCAAACTTGGTGGTCTATATGATGAATATATTTAAGCTTTCTTTAAGTTTAGATACATTCAGAAAGCTTAAAAAATTATATGTGATATTTATACCATGGGCTTTTCGAAATTAGTAATAAATGTTCTATTCATTTCCCCCATAAAATGATAAAATATTAAGGTCAAAAACACTTGACTGAATTTAAGACAGGATACAAAGTGCAAGCTGTTCTTGGAATCATCTATTTCCGATATCGGAGAAACCACTTGCTCAATTCATTCAAACAGCTTAGTTCCGATGAAGTGTTTGCAGCAGATGTCCTCACACCGATACCAATATTCATTACTGATAATGTAACAGTACATTCTTTACAAAATGGCATCTATCTCGAGGTGAATAGCCTCGCTCGGCCAGACAACGTGATGCGCTAGCCTCTGGTTTGTTTGTCGTCATTTCTGAATGAATTTGACATGAACAATTGACCTAGCCAGCTAACATGTAGGCAACATAAGCTTACATGCAGTCATGGCCAATATGTGACACCAGCAAGAGAAAAGAGTCAATTGTAGCTGGGTTAAGCTCAATTTTGAACTAAAACTTGAACTATTTAAAGATGTCATCATTTTTCCCTCATCAAAATTTTGAGAATTTATATAAATCTGGTATTTAATCATAGTCATTTAGATAAAACTGTTTAACCAAATTAAGTCAACTGATTTTTAAAAATCAAAATTGATCATCGTTTGTGTAAAATTCATTCCCGCTGTACATACCACTCCTGCTATTAGGTCATAAAGCTGGTATCATATGTTACAGTATTTGATTTGTGAAAGAATAGGTTGGTAATTTTAGCAGGTTTTTCATGTTATAGATATTATGGTGAATTTCAGCTGATGGAAGTGAATGTTAATGCTGAATATTCTATTTCAAATGAATTTTATATCGGATCACCTTTCTGAAATATGTACTTCAGAATAGTATTTGCGATTGATGTAGGGATAGTAAAAGACATGATTTAATCTTATACGTTGAAATTTCATGGCAAGGTGAATTTCCAAATCTCTTGCTTTTACATTGGACTAATTATCATTATCATCTTGCTTATTTCAAACTATGTAAAAATTAAAATTTGAGCATTCTGATTCAGAAAAAGGGATACTTAGCAAAAATAAAATGTTAAAAGTTGAAAAAGCACTTTCACAGGAAATCTTTGTTAATAGTGGAAATAGATACCCATCTGCTTAACTTGAAAAATCTATGTTTTTTCTTATTAATGGGATAATGACATGAAAAACCTTGGAAAAACAGAAAAAGTACACTATTTCCCCCTGTATTTTCTGTAATTATACAGGAATGTTTTACAATGCGTGTTATTTGTGGTAATGTTTTATTTCCATCTATGGGCTCACTGTACATGCAGTGAAAGCAGCAATATTGCCAAATTTGCCATACTTTGTTGAATGTAGACAAGTAAATAAAGCTGCACAGCTGATCTATGGAATATCACCTCAGACGTGACATCACATCTTCATGCCGAGTTAGGAGCAGTTTAGCTAATATTAAGATTAATGGGCTGATAGGAAGAATTGGAATACGACTGTCGATTATATTGCTGTGTTGGGCAATTGGCACTGGATACATGGGATGTTATGCCATGATAACAGTCTGCGGCAGTAAATAGTCTTTTTTAAATAACATTTTTGAAAATAAATAGAAAGGCAAATTGAGCTGATGAGTATGATGGGTTGATACATAAATTGGAGGTAAAAACAAAGTAAGCCAACTTGATGTGATGAAAAAATAACACAATATATAGGCCTAAATCATAGAAAGTGTGTATATAGGCTTAAAGTAAATACAATAAGTAAAAACAGAAACAAAATAATGACTCACCGAAAATTCAGATATACATATAGAACGGCACGACGTTTCAAGGGGATATACCCCTTTTCATCAGGCAAACAAAAACAAGCAAAACAAGAAAAGGTAGCAAATAATCTACATGAAACTATAATATAATGCAAAACATACAAATAAATCCTGAGAGCAAAAATGAAAAGTTACTTATCTGCATGAAATACAGTCGTGTTGATACATAGTTTCGATAGCCTGGTAGATTTTGAAAATGTAGTTTTAAAGATGAGATTTTTATACAAATATGTAACATTGTTCGAAGTTCACTTCAATTCTGGAAGTGATTGTATTTTTATGAGATAGGAAATTAGTGTTTTCTTTTGGAATATTATTGAAAAATAGGGTAAACTGAGCATGATGAGATGATATGAGTTTTTGACAGTCTGAGTTGATTTTGATGTTGGTTTAAACATGGGATTTTAATACAAAAAGGTTATGTTTTTTTGAGTTCACTTTATTCTTAAAGCAAGAGTATGATATCTTTCCAATTAAATTCATGGAAATCCCCAAGTCTCATGCAAGAAAATCAGTACAAATGTGTTGTCTCACCCATATGTGATGACTCACCCCGAAAAGGGGGACTTTGCAACAGAACACTTTTCGAGAAACTGATGAAAATTATAGGCAGCGAAAAATAAAGAAAATAATAAGAAGAATTTCAAGCAGATTTTCTATTGTAAAATTTGATCCCTTTGATCAATTTCAACAAGTAAGGTGTCATTTTAAAGCTTACAAAATGCTGTAACAGATGAAATGATAAATCAAATTTGATATTTTCTGCAAAGTTCCCCCTTTCGGGGTGAGCCATCACATATATTGCACAGAGGTACCTCATAATGCTAATTAGGTTGCATTGATTTGATAAAAGTTACTTTGTTTTGGAAGTGTGCATATTCAAATGTCATTAATTATACCAAGTGAAGATAATCAGTGACTACCGAGTAACGGCACATTCAAGCACATACCGATAATAGTTCCCTTTACCAGTTCTTTCTTTTATTAATTAACTTTTATCATGGTTATCATGTTATTTTAACAAAACATGATTTAAACTTGTATTGTGTTCAGTCAAAAATGTGTGCAAACATACCCGCATCTCTAATTAAACATAGAACAATATCTTAATGCTTCATGGAAATATAGCATCATAATTAGAGTGCTTCTTAACCAATACATAGTTTTATCATTACACTAGCCTGATTGGTTTGAAATGGGGACTAAATATGACCTTGGTTAGTTTCTTGACTTCTTTAATTGAGTAATTAAGAAAGTCAACTGAATATTTGATGAAAGTGTCATTGATGCGGAATTTGAGGCAGAAGCAAGTTTATGGATGCAGACTTATATGAATCATGTATGGCATTTTTTTGACATTTTTGATTTATTTTTCCTGTGTCTGGATTAACTTTCTTTTCTGAAATCTTGACAAGTTTGAATTTAAAAACATGATTTTAAGCGTATTTACATGCATGTGAAATCTTTTGTCTTCATTTTAGATTTAAAATATAAAAAAATATGAAAATGTACTGGGATTTGTAAGCATTCAGGCAATTGGCTAATTTAGATTGTCTAATTAGTTATAGGTTTTCGCTGTCAAGGTTTTCTGCATTCAAATGAAATTTACATCAAGAATTCACAAGGGCAAGTCCTTGTGTTTCTGTGAGTTACAAAAAGACTTGCAGTCATCCTAGAATAGAAGTCAATTTAGCCCTTAATTGAATTGCCAAAAGGGCGAAGGAGCTTGATCTGAACTCAAAGATATCTTTATCCTGGATATTTACTCTTTTCATTTACAAGAAGTGAGAGAGACTGTTTCAGTTCTCATTTAAATTGAATGAGCATCTCAAACACCCTACATAGTAAAAAGGAATGCATAATACAGTTGAGTCTATATTTACGAAAGTCCTTGTCCGTGGCCTCAGTAACCCAAGTCCTTAGCCTCAGGCACTAAGTCCTTGGCCTTAGCATTGACTTAATCCTGGACTACAAAATTGGTTGTATCATCAATAATGTAAATTTTTGAGAAAAACAATACATAGGTATAACCCAAAACTAGGTATCATCAAGCATCAACAACAGTATCAGCGCTGTCTTAAGTAGATAGCACTGTCATTAAGACATAATGCTGTATTGGGCAGATGGCATTGATAGGTCATTTGGGCTAATTGATACTAATATATCTGTCTCTTTTTAAAAATTCAGCATTTAGCAAACATTTGTTTGAAATGCAAATGCATTTGGACAAAGGCAGTTTGAGCAGGTAGATTAAATCCTAAACTTGACCCTGATCAATAATAGCATGTCTGGAATGCAACACAATAATGCTACTACTACTAGTAATGGCTTGACCATGTCAGCAAGATTCCTATAGGAAATATAACAAGGTTTGAGATTAACAGAATCAGGCAATGTTAATTTCCCAAGAGTTCTGTTTGTGGACAGGAACCGGAATGAGACATTGTGGAGGCGTATATTTATGACGGAAGAGAATGGCCTTGAGTGGCTGAATATGTAACTGGACATTGGGCAACCAAACATTCTGGATCACAACAATATGTGTTAAGCTGAATTTAGACTTGATACAGATGCAAATGCACCGAGCATGTGCAGATTGCACTTTTATGCAGAAGCTGAATTCAGACCCGATGCAGATGCAAACGCACCGAGCATGTGTAAGGAGTTTTGAGTTGTTACGATCAATCGATATCAAAATGCAACACCACTTACGGCAACGCAAATTGAGTTGAGAAAAGCTGAACTTTCCATTGCGTTTTCAAGTCATCAGCTGCCGCAGTCCGTTTGCGTTTTGTGTGTAATTTCATTTGTGGAGCCATTTGCAGTAAAAATTAATTTGAAATTATTGGAAACACATAAGTATGAATTCAGCTTATAATGGGCATGTGGTATTAAACCTGGATGTGATGGACATTTATTTCTAACTCTAAAATCCAAATTTCAAAGAAAACTATGAAGCTGTATCAGCTATAAATAATTTGCTTGAAAAATCTTTACACCCGTCTTGCCCAATGTTTCCACAGGATTATCCAATGATTTAAAATTGACCCAGCATGTTTGTTTGTAAAAATGTGTTTGAAGGGTGTTCTTTAAGAAAAATATGACAACTTTGGCATAAGAATTAAAAAAAAAGAAGAAGTAATATCGGATAAAATTACTTGAAGTTATAAAGAAACAAAAACTTTCAGAACACCATGGAAATATCACCTGAGATGTACAGAGAATGCTATATACATTACCCTATAATGCTGTAGCGATTGTGTCAGAATCTGAAGCGATCGTGTCACAACTGGACGCGATTATGAGACGATATCTTACCATTTTACTAGGTTCATAATCAAGCAGTGCCCTTTTTTACAAAGTGTCGCCCATTTTGAATAGTATGGGATAGTCTGTTTCTATATAAGCTACTTGGAAGCCTTAATCCTCAATGGCTTCAAAATGTGCAAAGTTAGGCAGGATTTGATTATTACTCAATGCAAAAAATCATGTATTAGATGAAAATTGACATTTTGAATAGCAAGTAATCCTATCTGAATTGAACATGATAAACTTTAGTAGGATTTGAGACATAAAAAAGTCATACCTGAGATAATAGTGGTCATTTCGTATCATGCTTGTAATCCTCGGTGTATTAAGACTGCACAAACTTGTGCCGGATTTGGTCATAAGTTGTCCAAATAGAGGTTTCATTGCTGGCTAATTATGTTTGCTTAAGATCTAGCCATTGGTCATTGACCAGTTTAGAAATACGGCAATTTGAGTCGTGACATTTGAGACTTTTGTTGCATTTTTTTTAAGAACGAAATCTGTTCAGCAGTTATATCAAATGTAGCTATGTTAAGGTTGCTTGTTTTTGTTTTTGTTGGTGGTGGAGTTGTTGTTGTTGCAAGGAAAGTTTGTTTGTTTGGATTTTTTCTGAATAAAAAGGAATTATAAACAATACATGAAAATAGAAACATAAATAATTAAGGGGATACTGGATATGTTTGAAAATGATATTTGTATTTTTAGATGTCTTTACCTCTTTAAATACCTTGGTACCAAATCTTACTTGCATTAAATTTTTCTCATATTTTTCAAGATAAAGAAATTGTTCAGTAGTTTTTTTAAATAGATAATTTGTCTGTGTTTAAAAGTGGTATTTTAAAAGAGCAACATTTCTATACAGTTTGCAGGGGTATTTTCAGAGTTGTTTTTCTCTCATTCGCGGGTTTTTTCTTTCCGACGCTTGTTGTTAAGACCTTCTGCGTACTGATGCACTTATTTACGCACGTATTTGCAGAGCGTGATTTGTCGATTTCAATTGTTTACGCCCACGCTGTTGACGCGTGCGTTAAGAGTGGCGTACACGACACGATTTGAAAGGAAAAACAACTTTGAGAAATAGTATATAGCTGGATTCATTGATTAGTGCCATCTATCAGGAAATGGTACTGGAGTAGAATTTCCAAAAACACCATATTCTTACATGTTTCAAACATCACAGATACGTTTAAATTTTCTGTTTTGTTATTAGTATTTCACAGATTTTGTAGAAAGAGGATTTCAGCCAGCTTGAATAAAAAAAACCTTTTGGCAGTTTTTCTATAATGATCACATTTCAACTATTAAAGTCGGTTATGTTATAGAACAGAACTTCCCAAAAAGAGATGCTTTAAGCATTATAGTTTGACCCACCCAAAAATAAAGAAATAAATAGTAAAATTTGTGCACTTGGCACTAATTCAGTTGTTTTTCTCTTTTACTGGTATACATTGCATGCAAAATTGAAGCCAAAGATAGTACTATGTTATCACCACAAAGCTAAATAGTGTAGTTTTGATATGAGGGCAGTATTGTTAAAAACACCATGGATTTTTGCATCCATGTGTACAACCTACACCTGGAGGTTAGACGATGAGTCTTGTCGTCGAAAATAGTGCAGTATACATGAAATCAAAAGTATCTAAAAAAATGGTGAATGAACTCGTTATGAACATATGGATTATCCATTTACATATTTGCCTAGACATTCAAATTTTGTGCTGATTATTTAGCATTGATGATTTATCTCGATTTTAATATTTATGGAAAGTTTGTAATAGTCAGATGTTAAGTTCATTAAACATAGACACATCAATAAATGAATGCATTTTGAAAATATATAAGTTAAAACATGTTTTCAGCACAAGATGAAAATAAATATACGCTGAGTTTTCAACATAATAAATTTTCCGGTTGTAACAGGAAACTGTTTATTCAATTGGAGGAAAAAAAATGACTTTTTGCTGGTCACAATATTCAGTAGCCTTAACAAGAATTTATGTAATTTTGTATGTATTTAATGAATAAATTCCATAACCTAAACTTGTTTTCAATTTTGTTACTTCCAGGTTCGAGGTTGGGTCGCAGATCAAAACGGATGATCGAGAAGATGCATGAAACAATAGCCAAACAGAGGAGTGTTGGAGATGGAACCGTCAAAACAGCAGGTTTCTATGGCAACCACCCAGAATTATTTACAGCAGGGAAATTTGGACCACAGATGCCATCTACAAGTATTCCTGGAATGATGCACGCACAAGGTCCGCCTATGTTGCCACACAGTATGGCAAGCGCCATGTATGGCGCAATGAACATGAATATGATGAATATGAACGCAAATATGAACATGGGCGGAGGTTTTCCTCATGGACTTGCTGGCATGATGGGAGATGGCACAGTGCCTGCTAGTGCCATCATGAGTCATGCACAGTCAATTTCAACAATTATTAAACAAGAATTAGAACAACAATCGGACCGTGAACATTCCCTTTCAGAAACCTCATCAGTATCAGGGGGTATGGACATGTCACCTCCTGCTTCTGTTAGTAGACAATCGTCAGTTCCTGGTATCAATGAAGCATGTAGTTCGTCTGTTAATGGATCCAGGTTTGGGGAAGGTTCTGATCAATCCCCAACAATATCTAGTGTATCACTGCCTATGAAGTCATCTGAAGATGACAGAACTGGATTAAAAAGACCAAGTGACTGTGTTCAGGATAAAAATGAGGACGATAAATTTGACGGTGAAGATGCCAAATCGGCAAGAGCATACTCCGATGATGGGGAGATAGATATGGGAGCCATAAACAAAATGCTTGCCTCTGGACAACCAGTGATTTTAATTCCGAAAGAAATGCGTGAAGGTTCTGGTTCTGGAAAAGATGTCATCGTTCCCCAAAATCCACAAGTCATGGTTGTGCCACAAAAGGGTAAACAATCAGGAGAGGATAGATCAAGATCCAAATCCGCTAGTCCAGGTAATTTCAGTCAGTCAGAACTCATGGGGGCTCCCTTTTCAGCATTTCATCCTCAACATCATCGAGATGAGAAATCAGCAGCTGCGGCGTATGCGCAGCTCCATGCAAAAGGCGGAGCTGGTAGTCAGTTCTTCCAGTTTCCTGGTGGATTTGGACCTCAGCAGCTACCTCACCATCTTCCTCATCATTCGTCACTGCTTCCAATGTCACAAGCAGCAGCATGGTCCTCTTTATCTCAAGGAAGGCCCCATCTACCCCCATCACCACTTATGCCTTCAGTTTCCCTTGCACAGCCTATACCATCAAGCACATCACAGGCGTTAGGAGCATCGGCGTATTTGTCACAACAGCACTTGAAATCAGAGGTGCATTCACCCAAATCAGGAGATATGCATGACTCGCCTAGACATTACAAGCATGGTTCACCAGGCAAAATGCATCCTCCTACGGACTTATCAAATAAGAACAAAAGTAGAATGGATGCGTTAGATTTCTCTGCCTTATCTCCCCCAATCCCATCACCCTTAGCTTATGGTCTTGCAAACTCTCCTCACAAACCAAGGGATGATGATGATGGTGAGAAAATTTCAGTGAAGGAGGAGCCACGTAGTAATTCAGTAGACCACGTTGATCAGAGAGAAGCGATGGAAACGCTGCATATGATAGCGCCACCAGGTTTCAACCCCGATGAGCCTATCACGCCAGAGCTGAAGAGAAAGTTGGTCAAGATAATTGATAGCGTCAACAAATCCTATCATGACACGTGTTTCTACACTTTCAGGAGAATCCGGTTTCTGAGGCAGAGATACTTTCCTTTCTTAGGAGAAGACCCAAGTCTAAAGAAAAGGGTAAGTATATGCACTTTGCATGAAGAGCAATCTTGAACAGGAAACAAGAATCATGTAATATGTCTCCTGGTTCTTTTACAAGATTGATCTTCTTGTGTCTCTTCTTAAATCATATTATGAAACGTTAAAAGTAATTATAGATATGAGACCTGGGTGATTTTTTTTAAGCTTGAGTTTATGAAGCGTCATAAATCAGTTGATGCTCTCTTGCAATTTTTACATTATTCTTAGTTACGAAGGCTCATAAGCTTTATTTTTCGTGAGCCCTAGTGAAATACACTTAGTACTGACAAATTTTCAACAAAATTTGCAAAATGCTCACAATTCTTAGTTTATCATAAGTTCTGATTCATAATTGAGCTTATTTGCACGTACGAAGCTTTATGAATATTTACCGTGCTTTGTAAATATTTACGAAGCTTTGTAAACGTTAGTGATATACATCCCTTCTCTAGCCCACAAAAGTGGAAAATCACAAGAGAAGACAATTTCATAGATCTATCACTGAAAAAATCTGTAATATTATGTCAGATAAAAGCTAAGATTATTTAGAATTTATAATGTATAATTTTCCCCCAATACTAAAAATTTGCAAGTAGGAATGTAGGTATTATCTCCAATTCATATAACAGGGCATTAGATATTTGTTTTATATAACACATGAAGCATTTTGGAATTATAATATTTTCTTGCCAGCTAAATTACATATTGCTTTCTTGTATAGGATGCGGTGTGGTGTGGTTATAACATTATCTCCAAGTTACTTGAAGGGTCGAATCATCTATGATATATCTTTGATCATCATCTTGCTGTGTTTACGACAAAAAAGTTACTGATTAGTTTCAAAACATTGTTAGTTTCTTTTCAATCTGTTATGAAAGAAATGAGCAATTGTTTTGGAGACCCTTCATACCTCCATAAGTAGTACAAACAACCCAGATAACAGACTAACAATGTCAATTTTTTGCATTAGTGTTGCCTAGTGTTTAGATGGAAACGTTTGGTAGATTGAATTCCTTACTTTGTTTGATATGTTAATTTAAATTTCACTAGAAATTGCAGGAAAAATTTGACAACTTGTAATTGAACACTTTCTCTAGTATTTATAATATCTAATTTTTGTCTTTTTACAGTGTAACCCCAAATATGAGCATGACTGTAGCAAGTGCACACCGCCTAATGGGTTTCCTACATCAATGGACCCTATAAAAGAACTCAACTTTGAAAACAAGACAAAGTTAGATGGTAGCAAAATGTGGCAATTTTTCTCCTCAAAATTCACCAGCCAAATCACACGGATCGTCAACTTCTCAAAAATGATCCCCGGATTCAAACATCTTGACAGAGAGGATCAGATCACACTCATCAAAACAGGACTATTTGAAGTGGCCACGATACGATTTTCAACCGTAGCGGATACTGAGACAAACATGGTGTACTGGTGGACGACAGGAGACATGTTCTCATTAGACGACGCTCATCAGATGCCCTTGGGGAACCTCTTTGATTTGCTGTTTGACTTCTCAAGAAGGGTAAACAGGATGTACCTTGACGACTGCGAGTATGCGCTCCTGTCAGCGCTGGTCATCATGTCACCAGGTAAATGGACATCACTGTCTTTTTGACCATCTGTCTCACAAAATTTTAATGATGTTTGAAAGATGTTGTGCTCTTGAGAGAGGTTAACATTTCATAGTCAGCATATCTTGGTTATTTATGTGGAGCGTTATGTTCATCTACATATTTCAAGCATTTTTTTAGAATCATATTGAGACACATCGTCATATGAATGCGAGAATGCGGTATTTACAATGACTGCCATATGTTACACTGCGTCACTAAAATGCAACTAAACCCTCTTAAATTGTCCTACTGTATGTCAGTGCCCCGGTCAGTGCTCTTGAAATGGTTCTTCAGATGACAGCCACATGAAGAATCATTTCAAGAGGCCCCTGACCCAAGTCTGTAAACTACAAATTTATGAAAAATGGGGACTATTGCAATTCTGGCTTTCTTGCATTCACATGGTGACAAAATGTTATCATGGTAATTACTTGTCGAGGGAGAGGGTTCTTCCAAAAATTTTGTACAGGGGCGTGCCTGCCAGACTTGTGACAATATGACCCATTTCTATACCTATTTTTGACTCAAAAACCCACCCATTGGTATACCAATTTTGACAAAAAAGAATGCAATTGTACTAAAATTGGGTGCTTTTTGAGCAAATTTCTCAAAATACACAAAATTTTTAAAAATTGGGCACATTCATCTGTGACGAAAACCACCCCATCGCTATACCAATACTGTGAAAAACCACCCCAAAAGACAGGCACGTCCCACGTATATCTTGTCAATGCAAGTACAACACCCCCCCACCTGGTTACTTGTACGGTGTTAAAAGTTTGGTCAACTAAGTCAGAATCCTTTTTACAACTCACATATTGTACCCATTTTAGGGGGCTGAGAGGGTGCTTTTAAGGTTTGTACCTAAAAATTGTCCAAATTGGGCTGCTTTTGCGGGATTTTGCCAATTTTACAGGGGCGGGCGCCACCTCTGACACACACCCCTGGATTCACTA
>JXSR01S004758.1:11708-25047 GCA_000969725.1 Ophiothrix spiculata
TTTAAGGTCAAATTTCAAAAATATGCAAAGTTGAACTAAAGTCAAGGTCACGCCCAAAAGTCAGGAACCCACATGGATTAAACTTCACCATGGATAACCATTGACCAAAGGTTCAAAGGTCAAAAGGTCATTTGAGATCAATTTCTAAAAGATCATGACCCAAACCAGTGTACTAAGGCGACCATTTTTGGACAATAATTTGTTTCTCCTGAAATCCTTTATGGACCGACATAAGAAGAAACACGTGGTTCGTAAAATAATTGTTTTTCGGGTGATTGTTGTTCTACACCTATGCATTTTCCCCAAATCGTCGCTATAAAAGAGCTAACACTTCGGATTTATAATAAGAAAAATACAGACTTAACATCAAAAAATTTAGTACTTCCAGTTGACCGGGGTGGGGTGGATAGATTGGGAGGGAAATAATGTGATTGGATCCTACACCTTCACACTAAATTTCTTAATTTATAAATAATAGATATGTGAGGTTGAGGCTTTATTCTCTTTGGGCCCCAAAACATTAAACACACACACCCACCCAAGCACACAATTTTTTTTTTGATTTATTATGAGACTGAAAAGTGGGTCATCACAAACAGTTTAAGTTTCCAAGTATGATGGATTTGTACAATTTAGCAGCAACTTAACATAGGGACATATAACATTAATAATAGTTGCTGATAACTTTGGAGACAATCAGCAACATTAACCACACAAAAGGAACACAACTACTTTAACAATATAATCTCTGGAGGTGAGATACTGCCAAAAAGATGAATTAGCATTTGATCATAATTATGAAGCTTTCCAATCTGTCCTTTTTGGTTATAAATAATAATGGAGAAACCAATGTTTGTGTCATTTTCAATTGATCTTGGTCATGTCAATCTGGTGGCATCATAACTCTCCAATTACACAAGCCCTAAATACAACGTTTACAGAAAGGTCACACAAATGTGGCGCTCTCTCGGGGGACACAGTCTATAAGAAAGGGATGCACGAATTGTGTGATTTAGCCCAAAAAAACGACAAATGACGTCAGCTTGAGGTTTCTGTGTGTTTACGGTTACCAAGCAGTATATGACCTAAGAATTGATATTGACAGCCCGAGAAATGCAACAATGTGAACTTTTCTTTGTGTGGACTCTCTACAATGCTGATAGGCGTACTATGAATATTAACTGAGAGCTCACTATCCCGTGGCAGACACTCCGTAAAATTCAGTGATGTGCCCCAAAACCTCGTATCGGTTGAACCCAATTTGTACTTTCACATATTGCTGTCACACAAACTGATCTTCTCCGAATGATTTCTCACAAATATTTTTTCTCACAAAATTATCCCAGTTTTCACAATATCATTCCGTTAGCCTATATAGGCCTACTATTAATGACCCTATGAATAGGCTGGTACATGTACGATATATGAATGACATGGAAGAGCTGATTGCATTTTGTTATAATAACCTACTAAAAGAGGCTGTGTGTAGGCTGTCATTAAAAGTAGTGTTATAGTAATGATGGTAGTTTCCAATTTGCAATAATGAAGGTGCTTCAATAAATGACAACTTTTGAATTCAAATGATAAGTATTGAAAAACCTATTTTTCGCTGTCCACATTCAGGTCTTATCCAAATAACCCCCTATTTTGGAAGGTCCTCATAGTATTCCCCTGTTTTAATTTGTTTTATCTGTCACGTCATTGAAAGATCTCTTTTGATGTCGATGCTATGCTCCAGACACCATCACTTTCAAATATGGGTGCCCCCGGATAATCGACAAAATGATTGAAACACATTTAAAGCCTAATTATAATGTTACACAACAGAATAACGGAGATGACATTGAGTTCAAAACATGACCCAATTAGCGTAACGTTTCACGTAATGTGGACAAAAACGAGGACACGCGATGAAGAATGCTGCACACCCTGTACCCAATTAAGCGTAACACACATTAAGGACGTGGTCATGATTTATCAATATTTGAGCAGGATTAGTCTTTCCTCGTTAATTTGAGCCACTGATCACGTGATCAGTGAAGAAACGTTAACCAGTGACTATTGAGAAATAGTAATCAAATGAGCTATGAAGTATGTGGGGATAGAGTGTCAGGGGTCTAGTTGCACGAGACCTAGACAATAACTCCATGGCCAAATTCAGTTTTATAAGCACTGACCCATATTATTCATTGTTAATGGAGGTTGCAACCTAAACGTAAAAACCTCCCAATTGGGTGAAGATTAATACGTTGGCTTACATTGTTATAATTATAGCGCGTATTATAAAACCTCCCAAATAGGCGACATTATTAGACAAACTTTTGAATCAATGTGTTTATAGGCAATGCATGCCTTTGTAAACCGCAGGATTTATAAGTATTTTCTATCCTTTTGGACTAATAACATCCTGGATTCCTATTGAAAATGGAAGAAATGTTTACTTGGATCAGTATCAGTATTGGAATACATTCGTTACCAATGTAAGTCATTCTAAACATTAATAAATTGTTTGTTTTTTAGTATAAACTTGAAAAACGCCGTGTTCAGTTTTTCAGCGTGGAAACTCATTTGGCCTAGATAAATACCCCATTTTTATGAAGATAACGCCCTGACAATGCGAAATAAAGTATTGCATGCTTAGTGGAATAGGGCTAAAACTCTTTTTGATGGAAAAAAGTATTCTTTATAATCAATGAATTGGCCTTACAGGTCAATTTACACCGCGGAAAATACGAGGGTACAAAAACGCACAGTAGGTCAAATAGATCAGTGCCCACAGGAACCTTCCTGGCATTGTAAATTTTGAATAACATGCTTAATTCCAAAATTAAACTTTGTAGTTTAACCTACAACAATTTCATCACAATCGGTTTATCCGAAATGCTTGAAATTATGAGGTTTCTGCAAAAAAGCGTTAACTTTTTCAAGGTAGTCTGTTTACACCATTTTAACCTTGATCATGAACGTAAAATCCTTAGTAAAAGTTATTGTATAAACTAGAGACTCTTTTTCACATGTACACCAAAAATTGTGACGATCGAACAAATGTAAGTAGGCAAAAACGTTTAGAAAACTTGACGTTCAGCCAAGCGAGACGTATTTGGGCTCGTACCCTTAAGGTATGTTTTTTGTGAATAACGCCAAGTTACGCAATTTAGGGTTACAACATTTGATGGTGTGTGATACGCCATAAGGGGTCAATTTGGAGGTGTGTGGACACGAGTGGGTAATACTTAAGTGTGAGAGTTACCCCCGCGTCGCAGCCAAATATGTATTACCAAAATTACACCAATGTTTTGAGGAAAGCCTTAACATTTTGCCAAAGTATATACCTATTGTTGCTGCTTCTGTCGATGCTGCTGTTGTTGGAGCTGCTGTTGTTGTTGTACTTGTTGCTGCGTTTGTTTCGGTTGTTATTGCTGCTTCTGTTGTTGCCTCTGCTGTTGATACTGCTGTTGTTGAGGATGTTGCTACTTCTGTTGTTTCTGCCGTTATTGGAGCTGCTACTGTTGTTGATTCTGCTGTTGCTGTAACTAATTCAGTTGTTCCTGCTTTTGTTGCTGTTGTTGTAACTACTGTTTCATGTTAAAGGAAAATCATGATAAGGGTCATTTATAGGTTACACAATTAAATGTGAGCTTTGCAAATTGGGTAATTATATCGTTGCACAAGCTCTGTTACACGAGTTAAGCGTGTGTCTCCCCAGGGTTGTTGACCTCTCAGTTAATGTTCGTGCATAAGCATAATGGGTTAATCCGATGAAATTTACATGACACTCTTAGAACAGGGGACACATATTTGAAAACAATTGGTCACAGTTTTGATCAAGAAAAGGTGTATTAGGTTTCTTTTTGAGGGTTGAATATGGTGAAGGGGTTTTAATCTGATAAAAGCTATTGGGTTATCAAAGCAGCCATTACAGCCATACTGCTTAGTAGGGCAGCCAGACCCTGAATCAGGACGTCAGGTCTAACCAGTAATCTAAAAAAAATCGAATGGTACCAGCAGTTAGGACTATGTGTGGTGGTCATCACCTGGGTGGATGTAGAATTTGAAAGTGGTGCAAACTTTTTTTACAGTGTAATGTGTGTAAAATTTTACACACTTTTGGGGAAATTATGAAATTTTATAATTTATGGATTTTGTCGATGTTGAAATGGGCTACAAAGCTGTAATTAATACATTACATGCAAAATATATTTTTATATCATATCAAACCACTATTTTACCCAATTCAAGCCATTTTACACTCTAAAAAAATGCAAAATATTCACTAAATTTTACAAAATTTGATACAATTGACAATATATGACATTTTCCAACACATTTTTACAGTGTATTTAAATATTACAAGACCTTTGTTTTTCTAAAAAACTGCACAGATACTTTTAGTTAATAGAACAGGAAAAATTACCGTTCTAACTTATTTATTTATAGGAACATTTACACAAACTAAGTAAAACCCCCAAAACTGTTATTGTATTGTTTCCCAAACCATCTGGTGTTTAATTCAATGTTCTTCTAGATGACCCTCAATTTTTTGAAACTGTTCTCTCATCGAATACCCCAGTTCTCGGATCATGAGCCTTACATTGTGATCATGTGTCTGATAAGGATTGAATGTGACAATGTCTTTCTATTACTATTTGCTGACTCTGAAAAGACTTTGATGGGCCTTTAAAAGTGTCATTTGGTTTTGTTAAAGTATCAAACAAAAAACGCTATAAATGATTCCCCAGGTTTTTTCCGTGTTTGGTTGTTGAGTTTTTCAACTTTCAGCCCTAAAATGCTAATACCCAAGTTTCTCTTGTAATTTTCTATAAGTCTAGGAGGAAAACTGTCTCTACATATTGTTGGTAGTTTTGTCGTTTTCTTTCGATGGCGCACAGAGTTACGGTGCTGCAAAATTGTACCGATATGAAAAATATTGACCATTAACCCTCACTATCTGCGCCACAGATATCCCACCAATTTTTTGCTTAAATTTGGTTTTACTTGTTGAGTTCTTACTTATGATTTTTTTTTTTACATTGGGATCTTGATGGCGCATAGAGTTATGGCGCTGCACGAGGGCGCTCTTCATCAATAGTGTAAGTCAGCGTAACACGAAAAGCCAACGGTATCTCAATTAGCATTAACATTAACCCTCGTCTTCCTAAGCCTTTTTCTGTAACACGTCTTCCTGAGATTTTGAATTTGGGACCGCCCAAAGTTATATTGATTGATACTGTAGTATAGGGTATAGGGTATCCTCTTTCCATTGATACCAAGATCATAAAAATCGGTCGAGGCGTTACGTAATTATGACGTCACAATGTATTTCCGTTACGAAAAAAATCGACTTTGAGCAAAAATGGCCTCTGTTTCAAAAAATCGCTATAAAAGTTCTAAATGTCAAATTTTCGTCAGGTTTTTTTGCTTATAAATGAAGGAATCAACAATTCTAACATGTTCTGTAAGTTTCAAGTCAATAGCATGCATATGTTTTTCAAAATGGCGATTTAAAATTTTCCGAGGTGGCAACCACCCCCTACCCGCCAACTTTGACAGCCTACCATAACCCCACCTTAGGTGGTACCCCCGTTTTTTTTCATCAAAATGACCGCAAAGGATGTTAAAACAATTACCCAAATGCTAGGGGTCGCTTTCTTTTGCGTTTTGGTGCAATCGGCGATCATCCGTTAGGGGGAAGGTAACCACTTCCCCCCCCCCCTTTAGGAAGACGAGGGTTAATAACGTGTTTAATCGTGTACATTAGTATTGAACCTTATTACGTGTGAAGTAATATACGTGATATTCATTCTGCATAATAAGTTGATGTTGCATCTTCTTAGTAGTGAAGGTTATATCTTCTAGGAATTGAAGTTTGATAAAAATTCCAAGATGTTTACGAAATTAAGTCATATACATAGTCCGAATTTAAGGAGTTTGTTTAGTTTTGAATACTGTATTAAAGTTACAAAAAATAAGTGGAGATTCATACGTAGTGGTAGAAACTAGAAATGAAGATGATTTAAACTTCTGAACTACAGATTTTTTTACGTACCTCAGTAGTACTTTCAGATGCATCCGTTGTCAGCTGATGTTCTGCTGCTTTCTTCTTATTGTTAGATAGTGACGTCAGAGAATGATCTATGACGTCACAAGAACTTGAGATCTAGGATACCTTGCTCCAAAAGAGGGGCGGGGCTAATTGACGAATTCAAGTTCTTGTGACGTCATAAATCATTCTCTGACGTCACGTTTATCATAAGAAGAACACAGCAGAACATCACCTGATGACGGATACAGTGCATCTGAAAGTACTACTGAGGTACGTAAAACAATCTGTAGTGCAGATTTAAATCATCATCATTTCTGCATTAAAGTTGTTTAAACCTATTTTGACCAAAAGAGAGTATTTAGGTGGCCATTTTGATTACATCTTTGGCGCCATTTTAAATTTAAAGCATGTAACTGACATAATTTGAGAATAGTGATCATGTTGTAACCCAACCTCCTATTGTTTGGCTACTATGATTATACATTTATTTGCTATTTAATCAACTCTTAGGGAAATCGTGCTATTTTGGCGGCCATATTGAATGTTTGGTAATGGGAAAAGCATTAAATGGGGTTTTTTTGTGATACCATTGTGTTTGGAAACCCAAGAAACCCTAAACTTGAAACCAAGATTATTGTCATGGGTACATTACAAGTCAAAATAAAGCTTGTAATATGTTGTGGAAGTCATTTTGGCGGCCATCTTGAATTTCTTAAAATGCTCAATTGTGCGGATTTTGCATCATTCAGTTCTGGAATCTATTGGTCTCAAAGATTAAGAACCAGTCAAGAACAATTGTGCGGACTCCATTTTGCAGTTAAGCCCAAAATCACGTTTTTCCCCACAGACTATAATGGATATTACACTCAAACACCAATGTAGCAAGCAACTAGTTTTTTCCTAGTTGTCAGCTATGTAGCAATGTTTTTAGTAAGGTTTTATGAATATGAATTTAGTTGCAAACTCCATAGTTTGAAACTAGGGCTTTACGGCTTAGGAAGGCCTACTTTATTCCTACTTTCCTACCAAAATGACCACTAAGAATTTAAGAAATAAATTACTTAAATTGCCTTAGTAAGGTTTTTTGCGTTTTTATGCTAAAGGGGTCGCAACCCTGGTAGAAAAGGCGTTATAAGACATATTCAAACACTATATAACGAATAACAGAAAGCCGTAAAACTCGCATACTCAATATTTGAAGTTGTATGTAAAGGGTTAAAGTCGCCATTTTCAAATATACACAATGTTCTTGCATGCTATGGAGCGAAAACTTACAGGACAATTTTGAAGTAAACCAATAGCCTTCTTTTTTAAGCAAACAACTCAGTAAAGAAGTGATATTTATAACTTTTATTACCACATTTTGAATTTTGACCTATTTTGCACATGAAATCACAATTTTCAGGGCATTGCGTCTTCAATCAGGTATAGCATTTTTGCTAGGTGATAAGGTAACAAATTGAACATCATTGTTTTTATTATATTTTCGTTTAACTCGATATCAAACATGACGCACTGCAAACATAATTTTGAATTAATCAATCAATCAATCAATGATACAAGTACTTGCATAACATGCATACCCCATGAAAGAGTTTATTCGTACAGAAGACCCACGGCTTTACGTGACTGTCCGACATAGCCTATATATTTAATGAACAACACCCCTTAAATATCAGGTTCCCCAACTCCCACCCACCTTTACTTCTTTTAGGTAAATATTGACATCTATAAATACCACAAGCAGTTGAAATCAGCTTCCTTACCATTTTCTTCCTAGATAAACCATAGTTTAGGGATAATAATAGCAAAATTTTGAATTTTGACCTATTTTTAACGTAACATCGAAAATTTTAGGTCACAACGTCTTTAATCAGGTGTAACATTTTGCACGGTGATAGAGTAATAAAATAAACAACGCACCCAGTGTTCTAAATTACATTTCCCTAATTTGATATCAAACACGACATACTTTACGCGTAGCATATGAGCAATTATCCGTTATTTTTAATGACCCTTTAAAAAAATCGGGTTCCCCAGCACCAACCCTTCCTTACTTTTTCGGGGTAAATATTGACACCTGTAACTTACACAATTAGTTCAAATCAGCTTCTTTGCTATTTTATTTTCTAAATAAACCATAATTTAGAGATAATAATAGTGAATTTTGAATTTTGACCTATTTTAACGAAAAATCAAAATTTTGGGTCATAATGTCTCTAATTAGGTATAATTCTTTGCAAGGTGATAGAGTAACGAAATAAACAAATCACCCAGTGTTTTAAATTACATTTCCCTTAATTTGATGTCAAATACGACATACTGTAGGCATAACTTTGGGCAAATGACCCCCTAGGTTTAATGACCCCCAGTCCCTACCCTTCCTTACTTTTTTCTGTAAATATTTACACCTATACCTACAATAATCAGTTGAAATTAGCCTCTTTGCATTTTGTTCTAGGAAAAAACCCGAAAATAACTAGTCGTAAGTCTTAAAATAACGTAGATAAACATTCAATACTTGACACTCTTTTTACGAATTTTCAATAAATTGTAACAGTTGCATCAAAACACAATATACTGTATTTCAGACCCTATATCATAGCAGTAACCTGACAGGTATTGATTGCATAATATGATTTTCCAAATCATATTTCAGTCCCTGCACATCATCATTGATCATTGAAATAATCTACCTCTTGGAGACTGTTATGGGGGGCACATAAACAGATGGACAGATTAAAAGCAGATATATTAAACAATTCTTGAGTTTGCATGGATGTTCCTATAACTTGATATCAACTGACATTTTCTATTCTTCGCTTAAACAAAAATAAAAATTTTCAACATTCAATAACTCTGCAACCACATATCTGATATTTTACAATTGGGTTGGTGTGCTTGGAAAAAATCATGTTCTTGATAATACTGTATATTCTCGAATAGAAATGGTCAATAACACAGTGCGGAATGAGAGTACATTTCTAGTACAATATTCAAAGCAATAAGTACATTTACTATCTACAAATGTATTGGGATCACCTTGTACTAGGAATGTGCTATAGTTGTACTACAATCACGTTCAAAATCTGCACCTCGGGAAGCTAAAATATGCAAATTAACTACTTACTAAATTTACATAAAATAATTTAATCAACACATAAAAAGATTGCTTTTTAAAAGATACCGCAACAGACATTCGTAACTGATGGTATTAGACACTTCAACTACCTGCTGTTACGAAATGGATGAAGAGAAATCACTGCACAAAGCCTGTGTGTGTATGTATTAATGTCGTGGCCATTTTTACTATTAAAAAAAAACATTACCAAAATCTGCCTACATAGATCTTTATAGCCTTTGAATATGTTATTTTAATAAAATAAAAACAACATGTGTTCTTCCTAATGTCCTTAAACATGTTAAACGGCTTTGAAAAATATTGCTTTGTTTCGGAGATATAGCGTGAGATTCCAGCAATGGTAATTTCAATTGATCAATCCCTACGCTGCCCATAGAAATTCAATGACAAATATCTCCCTCACCTGAAAGCACCACTTTCGATGTGATCGGTAAACATTCTGTCCCGGGCGTTAACGGAATATACAAATCGGCGCGTTGTGATTTGTAAATAGCGTTCGAAATGCATTCGGAAATTTCAAGAGATGAGCTTCAACTGAGTTTTTGTTGCCTGATAATCGAATGTGTGGTCCCTGAGCTATGAAATTTGGCCAATTAACGATTGATTTTTCTCCAACATGGAACAATATTTCTACAAGCAACATGGTAAATACATCTCTATATGTATCTTTTTTTCTATTTCTTTTGTCAACCCGATTCATTAACAAACATACGCCTAATTGAGAAAGAAAATTAGAGCATAATCCTGCACAATGTTGCCCAAATATAGTGAGAAGAATATGAATCAATCAAATTCCTTCAAAAATAGAAAAAATATAATTGACCCTTTACCAAATGCCCGCTTCAGAAGCCCTTTTCTGAAAATTATTAAGCGCGACTTTCCGCTATTTCGTCCGAGCACATCTCATATTGCAAGAGAACTTCACATTAAGATATATGTCTTTGGGTGACAGGGTGTAAGCGTTGCATCCTTTGACCATCATCATCATACCTAACAGACGCATTTGGAGAAATGTTTATGCATTGAAAATGTATTAAATATGTAAGGTCACCTAGGTTTGCTTTTTTAATGAAATACTGTAAAGCCATTGCTCTGTAAACAAGATTGCAAGTTAGTGCACGAGAGGACACTTATATATTTGAAACTAATTACAAAAAATAGATAATTCAATGACTTTGATATGTCACACATGTGATAATGGCCTTCTGATGCTCTTCTGCTTTAGAGCATTAAGAATAAATTAAGTTAACACTGAATAAGATAAAAGAGTAATATTCTGGGCAAAACTGTCCAGAACTGTTAGAAATGCTCGACTTTGATGACCTGAGTCATGAGCCCGCCTACAATTGTTATATTGCCCATGATAAAACAACAACATTCAATAACAACAACTACAAAACATTTTTTTTGTCAACGAAACTTTCTATTTCAGATTACCATACTTACCTACATTTTGCGCTGTTATTCCCGGGAAGAACATCAAACAACTGACAATAATTATTGAAATGTTAAGAGCAGCCATGGTAGAGTAATGAATTTCTAAAACAAAAGTACTCAATAGTATTAAGTTGGTCAAGGTGTAAAAGAAAAGTAATCTATATATCCTTATATTGTTTTTGACCCTTTGTTAATCTCTCGCATATTATAAAACAATGCAGGAGTCATAATGTGCGATATTTTGATATAACAATGTAAAATCTTATCTGATACAAGCATTCGGAATTTGGGCGTTTGGTTCAAAGATCATTGCTACTAGGTGACTAGACTTGAAACATATGCAGATCTTATCCTTGACGAGAAATTGATTTTTCGCACTTCTTGCGAAAACGCATCCTCTTATTATGTCACCTTGAGACGTCGGTGGTTTATAATGGTCTATTTTAGTCTATACAACAGATACATCTTTTTTTGTAAAGAAAGCATACTGTATCATTTTACTTGTTCAAAATGTGTATAATATAAAGAGCCCTCTACATCTACAATTATTAGGGTTTGGTAAGATGTGGGACCAACATTCATTTAAGCACTGTAAGATGTGTATTGAAAATGATTTACATAAATTTAAGGACACATACTGTAGTAATGCCAATACTCAAATATGTAAATTTATGGTGCTGTTCAAATTTTGATTTGTCCTCAAAATGAAAAAAAAAATTAAAATTAAAAATAACTGACGTGTTCAAAACTTAATGAGTGAAATAAATTTAATTGAAAACTTCCGTCTGGGAAAATATTCTCCAAATTTTCATTTTGTATCGGAGTATTCGACTTTCGAATGATTATTATGGATTGTGTTGAGTTGATGTATCCTTTACTAAAAAAAATTAAAGACCCCTGGTACAAATGTACTTCCCCCGTTGTGTACAATTTGCAGTCAAAAATGTGTTATAGACCGTAATGATAATCGGATAATGGTTGTCATGTTAACCCTTATCCACCTAAGGGGGGGGGGGGGGGGGTGTTGTCACCCTCCCCCCAATACATTGTCGCCGATTACACCAAAACGCAAAACAAGGCGATGCGCGGCATCTAGGTTATTTCTTTATATCCTCTGCGGTCATTTCAGCGGTACCCCATAACACGGGGGAGGGTCGTCAAAAGTCGTCGTCAAATATCAGGTATATATTTGCACTGCAAAAAACACCAAACGCTAGTGTGTTATATGGATACTTAATGAATAATTATAAGACAAGGCTAATATATAATTGTAAGACTCTATACTCTTCATGTATGCCAAATATTGTCATGGTGTGTCATGTATAAGTTTGAAAAAAAAAAATCTTGCAGTGAACTTGAAATACCCTATTCTTGAACAATAGCCTTAAAGCCAGGAATATGCCCTTTAACGTGATTTTTTAAACTTGTTCATTCACAACCATGCTTTGTACGTAGTACCCTATCGTACCCCACTCGACCTAAGGAATCAAATGCTACCAGCATTCTTAAATGTTGGTAAAGTATCTGACTTGAGGAGGAGGTGCAGCATTACGACAAATAGTGGATCTGGCACAATCGCTTTGATGAATTCTCCGACCTTTACCTTTAACCTATGACCATACGAAGAACTTGTTGTTGATATTGTCCATATTAAAGGATCAATAACCTTTATTGTTTTATTTTAATCATGGCTTAAAGAATTAACAAAATTAAAAATAGTATTTCGTTCGAATGATTAAAATTTTATCTTATTCTTTGATCTGTAGAAGATTATGCCAAACCTAGACCCAACTTTTGTTGTAGTAACATTTTTATAATAACTTGTTAAATCATGTTTGCCACTGTGTGTTTATTGATGTATAGATAAGAGACTGATAAGACACTGATTAAAATCCTGACCAAATTTTCGATAAGAGAGTATAATACAGATATAGATATTATTCTAAGTTTGTTAGTTTTGCAAGATAATATGTTTTATATCTCCATTCACTGCATTGTACAATTCTGATTGGAGGTAACATGTAATGTAATAAAAGTCCAATGCATTAAGATGAATGCATGAATGTGCTACTCATATGGAAAAAATAGGAAAACGTATACATAAAATGATAACATTAATTATACAGGTGGCATTGGTACAAATATTTTCACTAGGTCATGTGTTATATAATTGGTAACCTGTTAAAGCGGTGCAGTAACAAATTCCCTATGTTTTTCATGTTGTAATTCCCTTATTGTATGTCATACATTAGTAAAGTTGGTATCATGTGGGAGAGGAATAAATACATTTTGATAAAGTGAAAACTTTATTTTTTTAGCTAATTTGGTTTTTGATTGGGATTAATTAATGTGTTGATTAATCAAAGCGGTGGAGGATGCGGAACCAGAGGATACAGAGCTCCTGATTCACATAATTGGACGTATTGGTTGATTAATGAAATCCTTAAAAGAGGTTTGTCCGGAAGATACTGGATAGTACTTGTGATGTATGAACCTATCGCACTGCGTCGAGGAGGGAGGACAACCGTACAGCTGAAACTGAGTGCTTTCTGATCATTTCTCTCTCTCACCCTTCAATAATCTTTCTGATCATTTCTCTCTCTCACCCTTCAATAATCTTACAGCACATAATATTTGTTTTTCTCTGTTTCACAAACTACAGTAGGTCTATACAGTATAATTTTTAGTTTTCATCAGCAATGCTATAACATAAACAT
>JXSR01S004758.1:42570-70441 GCA_000969725.1 Ophiothrix spiculata
GAAGACAACGTTATCTCATTGATGGGACTTAAAATTGAAATTGATCTGTAGCTCAGCCAAAGCGTCGCTGGGAAAGGTGTTTGGTCTAGATATTTTCACCAGGGGTTTCCTAGCATGATCGCCACTTTGAATAAAGTGAGAGTTTACAAATGTTATTATTACGAACTTGTTTTATGAAAGATCATGGTGTTGGACACTTGTCCTGTTTGGTAAGATCTTCAGATATGAACTCTATTGAGGACTTCTTGGCTGAAGTAACACATCGTTAATTAATTCAATTTTTTGACTGAAAAATATGCTGTTGTAGCTCTAACTATTGTTTTTCACACAAAAACGCGCTTGGAAAAGTCACGCTACAGAGAAACACTCCTTGTTGATATTCGTAACCTGAGAGGGTACATGACATCCTTTCAAATATTTGGATTCTTGGTAATTTTTATCTGTAACAAGTTTACTTTATGAGTTAAAATGACTTGTTGGACTGTAAGGTACACTCTCATTTCAATTTTGTTCTGTAAATTACATACATTTTAGGTATACAGACGGTTGTTCATACATAAGCTGTACACATAATTTCAGTTATAATGTCATTAGATATTTTACCGTTTCCGGTGTACCGAAACTTACTGTAGTTTACAAGTCACCTACAAAAATCTAGAAAGGATATTGTTATGATTGTCACACCATGTGTAGATGACATTCTTAGCTATATTTGTGTCAAATTTCAAGTAGCTACCTTTGATAGAACAAAAGTTATGATACAACAGGTAGAACTTTTTGAATGACCCTCGTATAATATAGGGTAGTGTCTCCTCTTTTGCTACCAAGAGCATTAAAAATCGATTGAGGCGTTACGTAATTATGACGTCACTCAGTATTTATGGACTGAAAATTGCTTACTTTGACAAAAACGACACATTTTTTAAAACATCGTGTATAAAAGTTCTAAACGTCAGAATTTCGCCGGGTTTTTTTTTTGTGTGTGCTAATAAATGAAAAAAACATTGCACATTTGATTTGAACATACCCTAGAATTATATGCTTAGCATTTTTGGCTAGGTGAGATGGGTTTCTATCAATTCCTGGCCAGGATGTCAAAAGAAGTAAGGCCTCTGACCATGGATAATAGACATTAAATTGTCTATTGCCTCCAATCAAATGCCTTGTGTTGGTTTGATTGCTGAGGTGATTACCTGGGATCAGCGAGGTCAAAGATTTATTGATCTGTACAAATCACTTTTTAACTGTAATTGTATCAAACATTTAATTTTCATGTGTTGACTGTATCACAGACATTCTGTGGCTGTCTTCTGTTCTTTACTATAATTCAGACAGTTTACAAAAAGTAGGCGAACATCATTCTGAGCCAATTTTGTTCAGTTGTGTTGGAAGAAACTTTATTGGACGTCTTTTTTGTATGTTTAATCATGTTTTTGAGGGTCTATGGTTTAACCCTTGTCTTACCAACGTATATTTTGTAACGTTTGTTACTAACGGGAGGGGTGGGGGAACCCCCCCCCCCCTATGAAATTGAAATTGGAGTGCTAAAAGTTGCTTTGCTTTATACCATAGTATAGGGTAGGGTCTCCTCTATCCATTGATACCAAAAACATGAAAATCGGCCGAGGCGTTACGTAATTATGACGTCATAAGTACTTCCGAGTCGGAAAAATCACGATTTTGGGGAAAAAATGGCCACCAATTCGAATTTTTGCTGTAAAAGTTCTACATTTCGGAATTTTGTCGGATTTTTTGCTTATAAAGAAGGGAAATGGTGTTTCTAATATATTCTGTAAGTTTTAGGTGAATACCATGCAGATGTTTTTCAAAATGGCGACTTAAAATTTTCTCAGGTGGCAACCACCCCCCTACCTTCCGACTTTGACGAGATACCCTGACCCCCCTGAAGGTGGTACCTACGATTTTTTTTAGCTAAAATGACCGCAAAGGATGAACTTACAACTACCCAAAACCCCTAGGTCATATTCGTTTGCGTTTTTATGCGTCAGGGAATCATCCGTTAGGGGGGACCCCCCCCCCTTTGGTAAGACAAGGGTTTATTATAGACCTTTATAATATTTTCGACTTTGAATGTTTTTATTGGAACTTTTTTTCCCTTGGTTTTGAAATAAATGATACATATATATCAAAAAGAAAAGCGTATGAGAAAAGTCTGGATATAAAATAGGTTTTAATTCTTCTGAACGAAACATTTCTTCTTAGACAGAATTAAGGAAGGAGTGCATGTGACTGTATGCGGGGGGGGGGGTAATTTTCTAAATGAAGACACTTGTATTATCAATAAAGAGCATTTTCTGATAACGTATTATTTATTTTTATATATTGTAGATCGTCTTTCGACAAATGCGTAAAGAAACTCACGTAATAAATTGAACTTTTATGCAATTGTGGTACTTAAGGAAAACAATACATTTCTGTAATTTGTAAAAAACATTTCCAAATTGTTGCCAAACAGCTTCATAGACAATCTCCTTTCCTCAGTTTACAAAGGAAATGAAGATTTACTCAAAGTAACAGAAAGTACTAAAGATCAGCAATATTTATTTACATGTAAGTTGTTGTAGAGACATTAGTTGTTGTATAAAAAAACTAGAGCTCTGAAGCGCTCTGAAAACAGCCGCTTCTTCTGCTGACTTATGCTCATTTGTGTACAACCTAGAAACCAGTGCCAGTAACACCATTTTTATGCACCCCCAAACACTTGCGCGTATGTGCATAACCTTTACATCAGTTGCGAAACCTAAAGAACTAGTAAAGCGTACGTGCGAACCTAATAAAATACTTACGCGTACACACGCACCCCAAAAAACATTTGTGTGTACGTACATGGCCTTTAAATCACTTGAACAACCTAAAAAAACACTAACGCATATGTGCGCACCCAATAAAACACTAGCGCATTCAGGCGCACCCCAAAAACATTTGTGCGTATGTGCATTGTCTTTAAATCACTTGTGCAACCTAGAAAAACACTTACGCGTATTCGCGCACCCAATAAAATACTTGCGCGTACACGCAACACCCAAAAACACTTGCATGTATGTGCATAACCTTTAAATCACTTGCGCAACCTATAAAACAACTAACGCGTACGCACAAACCCAATATACCATTTGCGCGTACACGCACACCTTAAAAAACACTTGCGCGTATGTGCGTAACTTTTATATCACTTGCGCAACCTAAAATCCACTAACGAGTACGCGCGCACCCGATAAAATACTTGCGCGTACACGTGCATCCTCCTAAAAACTTGCGTGTATATGCGTAACCTCTAAATCATGTGCGCAATCTATAAAATCTCTAACGCGTAAGCGCGCACCTAATATACCATTTGCGCGTACATACGCTCCTTAAAAACACTTGCGTGTGTGCGTAACCTTTAAATCACTTGCGCAACCTAAAAAAACACAAACGCGTACGCGCGCACTCAATAATACACTTTTGCGTACACTCGCACCCCCAAAAACACTTGCGCTCATGTGTGTAACCGTTACAATACTTTCGCAACCTAAAAAACCACAAACGCGTACGCGCGCACGCAATAAAACACTTGCCCATACACACGAACCCCCATAAACACTTGCATATATGTGCGTAACATTTATATCACTTGCGCAACCTAAATAACCACTAACGCGTACGCGCGCACCCAATAAAACACTATCGTGTACACGCGCACCCCAAAATACTAGCGCCTATGTGTGTAACCTGTAAATTTCTAAAAAAACTATAACGCATATGAGCACACCCCAAAAAACAATTGCGCGTACGCGCACACGCCAAAAAACACTCTCATGTATGTCACGGAGCCCTAAGATAATTCCCACAACGTAAACACCACTAGCGCGTAAGTGCGCATCTCAACAAATATTTTGCAGCAGACACGTGCACCTTTTATTCTGATATCTGTCACATGAAATTAACCAAAATAACATAACCATAAAATTACATATCCCACTATTCATATTTGTAATTTAAAAATCTGTCACAAAAATGGACCAAAATGACAATTGCTTATTTATCAGATGCATAAACTCTCTGACAGTGATTATAAAATAAAACATGACACAAGATTATCCATGCATGGGTTTTTATTCTATTGTCTAATCATAGGGTACTTCACCATAATCAACTGGTTACTGGTGCATAATAGATGGAGGTATTGTTGTCTGTATTACTATGCTTTTGTAATTATTTCTTTCTGGATAGTCATTATAACAGGGGTGGTTTTATTTTGGTTTGCCATTTGTAACTGTAAGATAGTCCTGTGGTAATCCTTTATGACAGGACTAGATAGGATGGATGGTGCCCCGTCTAGCCGGGGTACCAGTGAAAGGTAATTAAGTCTTTGCAATGTCAAAAATAAAATCCTCATGATGGCGATTTAAAATATATTGACGTGGGACCCACCCCCTTGTTCTAAAAACAATTTTTTGAAAATTCTGCGAGAAGAAATAAAGGGTATTGGTACAATGTTCGGCAGAGGGAAGCGCCTTGACAGAGGAGATCGGGTAAAACTCAAGCATACATTGACCCACTGAAAATAACATTAGGAAACGACTGCAGATGAACAGATTGCTGTGTTTTGCATGGATTTTTGCAATAATGCAAAAGTACTGTTTTGCATTTATATGAGTTCGTGAAAGAAATGAAAATCTCATATTTTCTAAAATAAATATAATTTGAGATTGTTTTAGTCAGTTTTCATGATTTGATAAATAAATGAAAGTGTCTCACTTCAAAATTGTGCCAAATTAAAAAGCATTTAATGTAAGACATTGGTGCATTCCTGATGTACCCATTGATGCGGTTTCTGGTAAAATATTGAGACGAGAGAAATTGCCGAAAACAGTTCAATAAAGTATGGCTTAATCAGCAATTTTTCGGACAATCAATTGTTCTTCATCAGGCTGTGTTATCCATAATCCTGAAAGAACACATTTAACAAAAAATCACTAATCTATCGTACGAAAAGATTTAGAAACAAAACAACCCGATGGTACAAAAACAAAGCGATGATAATTGTCGCATTGTGAAGCTTAATTAATACATTGTAACCCCAAAAAGCTACAATATAAAAGCGTGAATAAACAGGAGCTCGCTGTTTCGAACACCAGGTGTGATCCCCCCCCCCCCAAAAAAAAAAAGGAATCAGTATTCTTTTCTTTGTGGGTTTGTTGGCAACTAGACGTTTTGACGAATCACCACTTAATACTGTAATAGAGAATACAAACCCCTATAATTTATATTTGTTTTTTCATTCAATAATTTAAATTAAAAAAACAAAAGAAATTAGATAAATAAGTAAATGCTCAGATTGAATGTGTATTATAACCCTATGGAACCTTTGCATTTGCGTAATAGCTACGAGATTGACCGTGAACTTAAACTTCAAATTTGTATTAATGTGTGATAATGTTATCTTTGTTTGTTCAAAATAGATTGAAATTGCCCTTATAAATACAATTGACTAGACAAGGTGACAGCCACAAAGGTTATCGAACGCCAAACACGCAATGTTTAAGAAACAATCATGAAGCGTTTTTTCCTGATTTTTTTTTTATATATATAGGAAGTGTGTCCTCTCTCTTGCACAACACGTGATAAAATCCCGGGGGGGGGGGTACTTAGTACAAAAGTGGTTATGGGGACGTGCCGCAAATTCGGGTAGCAAAATCAGGCTCTCTGGTATTTCAATCGGTCCTTTTTCTTCCCAAAATGTGGTATTTTGATGGGTCACTTTTCAAAATTTTCCAAAATTTGCGCCAATTGGCGCAAATTTTCACAAAACTTTAGACATTTTGTGCCAAAAAAGCGCAAATTTGGGCGAACAAAATGCAATTTTTGATCAAACTTGACTCAAAATTTGGAAGATTTGGTATGTGGATGGGTCCCTTTTTCTTGAAAATTGGTATTTGGATGGGTGGCTTTTCAAATTTCCCTGCGGCACGTCCCTACCCAAACCAAACTTGAGTACCCCCCCCCCCCCGGGATAAAATCATGCCAGCGTATTTTCTGCAGATTGTAATTCTGTAAAAACTAGGTTGTTAAAGGTATATTGGGTGTAAAATACAAATTTATCATCCCGAAGCAATTAATAGTAGAATATAATGCAGGCCTTGCATAAAATATTAGGCCTATATTTTCGAATGTATAATATAACACAAGAGTGAACATGATTGAATACAAATGGAAACATCCATCTACTTCATTTTTTACACTTTAAGCTCCCTTGGAAAATTGTAACGTATTATTTTTTTTTCCGCAACATTAGCGACATGCCGTCTAAGTGTTATTCTTTTAACTTAAAAACCCATCTTAGCAAGTCTCATTTTTTCAAAAGGTTACACTGTAAAGAACGCGACATGGCTAGTGACATTGGGGAAACGAGGGTAATGCAATTTTGACATACTTTTCCGGCATAGCATGTGTTGCTAATACGACACACTTTCTAAAATCATTTATAGTGGGCTTAACAAATTTAAACAAGGTATTAAATTTGAACGACACGAAAATGGTAAGGCTGGCATGAGAAAATGTGACTCGTCATATCAAAAGGAACCTTAAGGTCGGCATAGTTAGGGCCATTGAAGGTTTTTTGTATTTATTTTGGGACCCTTAAGGTACCTTTCGATATGACAAGTCACATATGCAAAGTATAAACTAACACAATAATGGTCATTAATTAAATACATTGTATGATAACAACTTTTATTATCATTTAGCAAATTTATATGCATATTTTACAATACTCAAATTCAATTTGATCGGAGTATTGTTTGTTTTCTTTCACGGTTCACCATTGACTTTTGATTCTATACAGCAGCAGAAACAGTCGACGGCGACGCAATAGCAGGTAAAGACTATGAGCATCAAAGCAGAGATTCATGACTGCATTACAGAAGAACTTAAAACCATTGTCAAGCACTTTGAGAATGTACAGACTCTTCTGCTTATTGTGTAAAAAGCATGAAAGAAATTGGTTATTTCTAAGAGGAGTTATGCCTGTTTCTATTTTTTATTAAGAAACCAATTTTTCAAACTGTCCACGAAATGAATTAGCTAATCAATTACAAATGTAAAGTAAACACTTGATGGAGCTAAGTGATTACTTATTTATAAAATACCCTCCCTTCCTTCGATTAATATTAAGGAGATTGATCATTCATCAAAACTGTCCATTATATGATGATCTTTAAGTGAACGGAAATCTTAAAACAATCATTTAAAAACTAGGATTGTGATGCAGGTATTCGAAACACAAATATTATCCTTTGGATAGTGGGGGGAGGTTGTAATACAACACTGATCACCCTATCCTTGACCGAGCGGTTTTCATTACCATCTGGATGCCCGAACTGTTATGAGTCTCAAGATGCTTTCAGGTCAGGTCATGTATAGTGTACACCTCCGCCGCACCTGACAAGGTGTGTATCTGGGGTGCAAGGGCCAGCAACCCCTCCACCCTCAACCAGTCTCACTACGAACAGATCAAATAAGCCTCAAACGGAGGGACTATCATGGAAACGAAAACGACATATACGCGCCCAACGACTAAAAGATTCGTATTTGACTGTACTTGAAGTGAATATCAGAGGGTTAAGATCCAATATCGGTGATCTGTCAAACTTCTGTCAGCCTTCTGTAATTGTCATCGTGAAACTTTTTTCGATTCTTCTGTGAAAGATGGCGCTTAATGCATTAACATCCCTGGCTACTCCCTCAGCTGTTGACGAGATAGGCCCAGTAAAAAATAAGTAGGTCAGAGCAGAGGAGGCATTGCAGTCTACTGTCTAGAAGGAGTTGCCATTTTTCATGACTGCATCATTGACCCCGAGGATTTTGGATTCATGTGGTTCACCATATCTCTTAGGTCACAAAAAATTCTGATAGCTGCAGTCTAAAGACCCCCAAGTACCATCTGCGACACGTAATTAGCTACCTTGATACCAACACACTGTCGAAGTTATCTGCATTCAGTGCACAATCGATCATCCTTCTTGGATATTTTAACGTCAATCACAAGGAATGGCTTGGCAGTATACTACTGACGCCGCCGGACGTCGCACTCTTAAGATGTGTAACACACTAGGCTTGACACAGCTTGTCAAGGAACCAATCAGGAAAGACCAGATCTCCGACTTGGTATTGACTGATCTCGATGGCAAGACATTTCCTAGGCTGGAAACTTCTGATCATTATCCTGTTCTCCTCAAGCTGAACATTCCCATACACATGGACAAACCATACCAGCGCAAAGTATGGCAGTATGATAAGGCTGACTTCTAGGAGATGAGTCTGCTGCTCTTCAGACAGAGAATCCAGAAGAAGCTTGCGATAACGAAAATACCATTATCACTGATGCTATGGAAATTTTCATTCAAGGAAAACTTGTTACTAAGAAGACCGGAGACAAGGTTTGGTTCAACGACAAGTGCAGGAGAGCTGAAAAGAAGAAGGGTCGCCTGTTTAGAAAGCTCAAAAGGAACAACACCCAAGGACAGTAAGGTCAATTTTGCAGCTGCCAGGAGCGAATACAATCACGCAGAAAAGGAAGCAAAAAGAGACTACAACAACAAGTTAAAAGAGGAACTGTTGGATTGTAGCCTGAGCAGCAAAAATGGTGGAACACAATCGACCAGGGCTGATATTCCAGTGCTGAAGGACAAAGATCAGATTTATACCACAGTGAAGGAAAAGGCACAGAAGTTTAATATGCGAGACCTTTGCAGCTAAATGTCAGCTCAAACATACAGAGGAGATTGTTCCTGTGTGCCTACTGTCAACATCAAGTAAATAGAATAACCTTTAGAACCAGAGACATCAGAAGGCTTCTGCATTAACTTCAGCCGGACAATTTACTGGTCCTGACAACATCCCTGCCAGAGTCCTCAAAGAATGTTGTGCTGAACTCGCAAGACCACTCTCTCTGCTGTTTGAGCTATGCTTCAACAGTGGAGTTTTACCAGGCCAGTGGAAGATAGCCCGAGCAATTCCTATCCACAAGAGAGATTCCAAGGCTAATCCATCCATGTATCGCGCCATCTCTCTGCTTTGTATTATCAGCAAGGTTTTTGAAGCAGCCATACATCATCAGCTTCAGAAATACCTCTTGGGAAATGACCTACTTTCAGACCAGCAATGTGGGTTCGGGCCACATCGCATCACGACTGACATACTAACTATTCTCACCCAACAATGGTCTAATTCCTTGGATAAAGGAAACGAAATGTGTCTTATCGCCTTGGACATTACAGGGGCCTTCGACAAGGTCTGGCACAACGGACTTATCTCCAAACTATAGGTGGAAAGTTGCTCACCTGGTTAAAGTGCTACCTGGTAAATCGCTCCATCAAAGTTTCCTAACTGGCCAGTCATGCGTCCGTGCCTCAGGGTTTGATTCTGGGACTCCTCTTCTTCTCAGTCTTCATTGATGATTTGTGCAACGAGTGTGAAAATCAGCTCTACTTATACGCAGATGATTCAACCCTGTTCTGTGATATCAAATCCACCGATGACCCAAAGGCCATTACAATCAGCCTTAATCAAGATTTAGAGAAGATGAGAATGTGGGCTGATGGAAGATCACTTTGAACCATCTAAGTGCAAAGCGATGACAATCTCCAGGAAAAGGGGTCCAACCAGGCCTCACCTAGTGTGTGGTAATTCACCTTGAACTGGAGATTCTAGGTGTCACCAGTGACAGCAAATTTACATGGACAAAACATGTCTCCAACATAGCTGCTCGAGCTGGACAGAGGTTGGGAGCCCTCAGAAGAGAGGCCAACAAGTTTAACCAGAGAGGCAGAGCTACCATCTACAAGGCCCAAGTTCGAAGTATAATGAAATATGCATCTCTTTCATGGATGAGTGCTAGCCAAACTACACTCGAGCTGCTGGATTCAATCCAAAGGAAGGCACTTCGAATTATCGTTGTGGACGAGGATGAAGCAGAACCTGAACTCAACATCTCTTCGCTCCACCAAAGACGACAGGTGGCATCAGCTGCAGTCCTCTATAAGATGCATACCACTTCATGTCCGGCAGACCTTCATACTTTGCTTCCTCAACAATATGTTGTCAGGAGAGCCACTTTTCAAGCATATCGACGCTCGCCCTGCCATGCTCTTGAAACTCCTGTCTCTAGAACTTTTTAAACAGGGCGGACATTTATCGACACAGCAGTTCGTGTATAGAATGGCTTACCAGAAGGTGTTGTTGGTGACATTACCGAGAATGGAGTTATATCCTTCAAGAGGATTGCATTTGTACCTTATGTCATGTGTATGAGGCTGCACCCTTGCACTATGCACTCCAGTGTTCGTCTTGCTGTGAACCACTGATTAGGCCATGGAGATTACTATCATAGTGCTCAATAGCTTATGATAGTCTCTCAATTTTATTCTCCATGGGTTATTGTTCACTTCAGCACTTTATTTAAAAAAAAATGTAATGCATGAAACCAGCTTTGAACCTGCCTGACACTGAATTGGTAAAGCTAGTCGGTAGTACCTGAAGTCGCACATCGTGTGGCACCTTCTGACACTGAAGGCAGTTCGTAGTTGAAACCTAATTGCAAGCACACAGACCTTCAGAGGTTCAGAGCCGTCTTGCAGGGAAACCTACAGCAGATTACAAGCCAGAATTAAGGGTCAAAATATTCTAAGCATGTACCTTGACCCGGGCAACATGGGTTAAGACACTTTATTTGACATGATCGGATGCTTAGAAGCTCTTAGATGTAGGTTTATGGCGGAAAATTGAGTTTTCTGGCGACATCTAATTTGCATATTACGTAATATTTAAAGCTTTTCCACTTATCCTATTTCGGTATACTTTTAGTATGGTGTTCAAAGGACTTATTAAAACTGCATTCCAGTGAAAACAATTCTGTTGAAATTTGTTTTGGCAAGTGTGCAGGAAATTGTGCGCTGATAAACGTGGTTCAATTCGAATACTCCTGGCACATGGTCTGTATATGATGATTCAATGATTGTACTTCAGACATTCAAAACATTGTGTGCAGTGTTCCACAGGGCTCTATATAGGGCCCTCTTCTTTTTATTTTATATGTCAATGATATTGCGCATACATCAGATGTACTTTATTTTATACTTTTTGCTGACGACACTACTATCCTATACACAGACAATGATTTAAGTAACAAAATAATTATAATCAACAAAGAACTTGAGGAAGTCAGTAACTGGTTTAGACCGAACAAGTTACATGTAAATGCCAGTAAAACAAATTACATGATTTTGGGTACACCCCACATGACATCAACAAAGACACACAATGATTTGAGCGTACTGTTGGATAACACAATTCTTAATAGAGTAAAATCCACTAAGTTTCTTGGAGTTTGTTTGTTTGTTTGTTTACCTCGGTTGGTCCGTGACGGACACATGCCTTTAGATCCATGATGAACTCATGGTCTCTTCCAAGCTCATACAAAAGTACCAACCTGGATAGCCAGAAATGGCTAATCTATGCATGCTGGCCAATGCATCTTTGAAAAGATGCCGAAAATAGAAAAGATAGCAAGAAAAAGAGAAAGAGAAGGATGGCCACACCCTACACAATTGTACAATTTACTCTCAGCCCTTACTTCGTGAGAAAAGAAATCAGGAATTCTAATCTCATGCCCCGATGCAGGCTTTAGTTCTTATCGATGAATGTCTAACATGGAAAGCCCATATTGACTGCATTTCAAAAACTGTATCTAGAAATATAGGTGTTATTAACAAATTGAAACACTTCATCCCAGCTAAAATATTGCATACTTTATACTGTACGCTGGTTTTACCGTATCTAAATTATAGCATTACTATATGGGGCAACGCATGTAATTCAGATACGCTGGTTTTACCGTATCTAAATTATAGCATTACTATATGGGGCAACGCATGTAATTCGTATCTGGATAAATTAATCAAAATCCAAAAATGGGCTATCAGATCAATTACTAACAGTCATTACATTTAATCAACTCAATCTATTAATGATTGAAGATATTTATACGTTAAATATCAGAGCATTTATGAACAGATTTTCTATAAATGATTTACCAATTGCCTTTAAGAACTTTTTCTCAAAACGATCTGAGGTTCATAATTATCAAACACGATATGCAAATAATTTTAATGTTACAACCAACAAAAAGTGTTTTTCTGATCGTAGCACTCGTTCTTCTGGCCCAATCCTTTGGAATTTATTACCCAAATCGCAAAAAGAATCAAAATCCGTGAAGTACTTCCGTAAACAATTGAAGCAAACCCTTATCCAAAAATACGAATGATCTAATTTCATAGCTTTCCGATCCGACATCCTTTTGTCCCATGTGTTGTCTAATGTTGAGCAAATTTGAGTTCTTTGCTTTCATTTTTTTTATGTGTTCTGTAACTTGACTTATGATTTTATGCTTTATATGCAGACAAATTATAGAAATCGGCTGAAAAATAAGCCAGATTTGAACAATTTATAGACTTTACAGATAGAGTTTCTCTGGTAGTGACATACCATCCAAGTCTCCCCAAACTCACACAGACCATTCGCAAATATCTGCCAATCCTTCATTCTTCCGATATTTGCAAAAAGGCCATACCAAACCCACCAATGGTATCCTATCGTAGAAGCGCTAACATCAAGGATATGGTAGTGCGTTCAGCGCTCCCTCCTTTGCAGCCAGTCCCTAAAGGATGTTTTCGTTGCAACACAGCTGGATGTCGCTCATGCCTTTATAATCTCCACCCTAGTCCAAATTTCCCACATGACTGAAAATGCCACATTCACTAGTTCATCATCAGGCGATACATACACAATTCAGAAACACCTCAACTGTCAAACTGAAAATGTTGTGTACCTCATCAACTGTACAGAATGCAGCAAACAGTATGTCGGTGAAACAGGTCGTTCTTTAGAGTGCAGATTAAAAGAGCATTGTGGTGATGCAAGACATAATAGGAACACCCCAGTTGCTAGACACTTCAATCTTCCGAATCATGGTGCACACCACATTTCTATCACCTGCATTGACAGGTCACCCAAGAATGACCATATCATGCGGAAAATTCTTGAAAAGGAGTGGATTCTGAAACTACACACAACATACCCAAATGGCATTAATATGAAAGATTAACCTGCATCCTGCCCCCCCCCCCCTTCTTCTACCTTAAGGTATTTCACCTTGAGGTGCAGAAAAGGTACTTCACCTTCTCTATTTGTCCGTACTTTTGGTTAACATGAACCCTTCTACCCACTCTGTGGCTATTCGCATTGTGGTATTATATTTTTACGGGTTACATCTTTATGTGTACGGTAATGTTCTTATTTTCCCGTTCTCATCTTGCGGTATCTTACTGTGAGATGCTAGGAGAGGAACCTTTCCTTTCCCCAATTCCCCCTTTTTTCCATCTCACTTTTTACTAGACATTATTTCCAAATAAATAAATATAAATACATGCTGAATAAATAAACATACAATAAACACATAAACTATTTTGTTTCTTGCCTTACGGTATTTTACTGCGAGGTACTGGAAGAGGAACTTTTCCTTTTCCCGCTATGTTATCTCTCTTTAATCAATTCTTTTAAATTAATAAATAAACACATAATGAATTAAGTAGATGAACAGACACAAGTATGAATAATGTTAATAAATAAAGTACATACAATAAAAACAAATAAAATATAGTGTATTAATAAATATTTTTGGAATACATTTTTGCACAATTTTTTTTCTTGATTAATTTTTATTTCTTAATTTTAATTTTGCACTTTAATATAATTTTTTTTTTGAAACTTGAGTTCATAATTACCCCTTTTATGTACTCCCTAATTAAAAACTATTTTATGATATAATCTTTGTTACTTTTTCCCTAATCCTTCTATTCATACATTTTAATAAGCAATTAGATGACCCCAACACTTTCCTAATCCTTAATCTCAACTTAATCCATTGTCAATAACCTTTAGTCAATAACCTAATTGACAGGCCATCAATAGGATGTTTCCTGTCTCACTATAGGCCTACTGTCATTACTCGATTGCATTTCATGAAGATAAGTAACTTTTCATTTTTGCTCTCAGGATTTATTTGTATGTTTTGCATTATACTATAGTTTAATGTAGATTATTTGCTGCCTTTTCTTGTTTTGCTTGTTTTTGTTTGCCTGATGAAAAGGGGTATATCCCCTTGAAACGTCGTGCTTTTACTTGTTGTATTTACTTTAGGCCTATATACACACTTTCTATGATTTAGGCCTATATATTGTGTTATTTTTTCATCACATCAAGTTGGCTTACTTTGTTTTTACCTCAAATTTATAGACATTAAACTTGTGCTTATCAATGGCCTATAAGAATGTACAATTTCATGTCTTTGTCAACTGAATGTTTGATTTTCCTGATTATTTTCTCTACCTATCATGGTTTCAAGACTTTATTAAATAACAAATTATTTCAGGGGCGTCGGAACTTTGTGGGCCATGTGGGCTTTGGCCGCACCACTTTTTAGCCAGAAAAAAAAATTAATTAATTTAAATTAAATTAAATTAATGTGTTTTATTGTGGTCCTATCGTCATTAACCATAAAATGGTACTGTATATATTCGTTTTTAGTAACTTCTTTCTTCTGCGGCTTAGTTGTTTACTTATTTTTGATAGCAAATGGGTTACAGGCCGCACCACTTTTACGAGTGGCCGCACCACTTTTATTTTCCTTCCGACGCCCCTGAATCATTTTACTTGTTTTACATTTCCAGGAACTATGATTCAGACCTTCTGTGAACCTGGTTTATTTCTTTACAAATCCTGATTTTAGTTCATTTGACCATGTCTTTTAAATGCAAATATGTGCAATATTTAATCATGCAATTAAGTGGACTACTTATTTATGAAATGATTTAATAGTGTTGTGAACATATTGTTTTATTTACAATGCCAGTTCCACAATTAATTAAAGTTACATAAATAATGGCGACAAAACTCTCAGTTATTCATCACAATACCATAACCCATAATTGTGATAGTGTAATATTTTGCTTAACTGTGTAAATCCCATTGGAATGTAAGAAAAAGAGACTTATGCTTACAAAATTGGTTATGTCTGAATTATTTTTCAACCGATTTCTATCATTTTTTCTGCATTTAAAAGTATATTTAATCTGCTTTACTTACACAGCAGGACATTTATGATTTGATGTTTTTTAAGGTCAAGATCATTTGTAATCCATGCACATTTTTTTGTATTCACATAGTATGTAATTATTCGAGTTTGGCAATGTGTTTGAAATTTGACCTAGGTGACATTTTTTTCGGGAAAATTTGTGACATGTTTTCTTAAAATATTGCACCTTACTCGAGTGAACAAAATTCATCATTTTCATTCCATATTGGAGGCAAGCCAGTTTGGCATATGTTGATAAAATATCCAAGGTTTCTAAATTTGGAATTATCTGGTTTTCTGTTTTGTTGAATTTAGAATGAACAATGCGTCGTGCTTCACGAACACGAACAAATTTTGTCGATGTTTACGTATGAAAACGCCCACTTTCGGGTTTTCAGAAATCCCGATTGGCGCTATTGGTCAAATATAATTGCTGGTTCTCTCCAATGTCAAATGGAAAGTTCGTTGGTGTTAGAACCAAGACTCCAGACGCTATAATTACAAATTTATAACTGTGTATTTGAACTAACCATTGTGTATACACACACCAAATGTTATCAAAGACGATATAGTTATATAAATGATTACGAAGAAATAGCCAACTATAAATCAAAATAAAACTAAATACAATTGACTTTGATCACATTATAGCCTTACGGAGTTCGTACGGCGTTCGTAAGGACGATTAATAATGTTAATTTGACCACTTCGTAAGCTTTCGTACGAGCGTCTTGCGGTGTTTTCTCAAAATCAGTTTGCAGACATTTCTTACGGCGATCGTGCGATAGACTTGCGCATTTTCAATCAATAAAGCACAATAATAGTGTGTAAAGGGAAGACAAAAAAGAGAAAAAATGAGATAGAAAGGGTATTAAGAGAAGGTGAAGTAGGGTAAAATGGAAAGAGATCAAATTGAAAAAGCAAAAGAGCACAGCCTACACAGGAAAGAAAAGGATAATTACGGCACCAAATACCGTCTTTACAACAAAATTCCTCGCTTATGAAAACTAAACAAAAATAAATAAAAGAGAGGGGTGACATCAAACTCAGATTTCCCCTTGTCGTCACTATCACAAAGCGTGCTCACACTTAATATTTTCAAATTCAAATTGGAGTACGGTTTTCCCCCACCCCTAAAATTACAAATCAGTCTCAGTGCTTTTACTCATTCACACATTAGCATTATAAGAAAAAGCATCAATAGCGCCTCCAATAGGTCTGAGTAACGTCGAGCAAGTGGTAGGGTGAATTCGGGTATCCTCGCTAGTATATAAACGACATGTTATTTGCATATAATTTTCTTCAATTTGGTTGGACAAATAGTTTGTTTTTAATGATTCAGGGGTGCTATCCATATTAAAGAAGCACTTCATAGGTGCAAATTAAATTCTAACCACTTAACTTATTGAAAAAAGACAAACACTTTCTTTAAATCTTGTTGGGTATTTTCACTGCCCATAGGGTATGTTGGCTATTATGTATTCATTAGGTATTCATTTTGCAATTGGGTACATTTGTGACCCTCCAGCCCGTATGAGCAGTAAATGCCAGAAACTTCATTTTGCGCTACAGGTGAAAATACATGTCAAGGTCATAATTTGCCGAAATCGATTTTTTGACAGATTCACAATCCTTGTGATTACTACAAAATACCAGCAAAGTTTCATTTCAAGAAAATGATAGGAAATGTGAAATACATTGGTATATTTTTAAGACAATCAACAGAAAATATAGGGCTTACTAAACTTTGGAACGCGTTTATCTCAGTTATACGTTTTACTCCCTGACAAACTTTGACGGACCATAACTTGACTTCTGGAAATCGTGTGAAGTTCATTAAGGTGTCATTTTAATCATTAAAGCATGGTCTTTGCAAATGATTAAAAAAGTGAAAATGACAAAAGCTGGCACTTGACTTCTGGAAATCGTGTGAAGTTCATTAAGGTGTCATTTTAATCATTAAAGCATGGTCTTTGCAAATGATTAAAAAAGTGAAAATGACAAAAGCTGGCATTTACTGCTGGTTTGGGCTGGACGGTCACATTTACTCTAGTATGTTGGGTAAGTTCGCTCATTGACACATTTCAGTGTAAGAGTCTAGCATTATCCATGCTAATGATAGCGATTTAGCCCAACTTAAATTGTGTCTGCCCTCTATATTTACGTTTTCTGCACAATCCAATGTTGTAACGTATTCATGAATTGAAAAAATCTAATTATTAGACTAACTAGCAAGATACCCGCGCTTCGCGCGCGAGCCCTTGTTAGATGATTAGATCATACTATTTTGAACTTATCAACCTTTAGCACATTGATAACGTTTAATTTATTTTAATGTTTAGTTTAATTTTTCGTAGGCTAACCTACCGTAACCCCCGGTCCGTCATTTTGATATCGAGATTAACTTTTTCGTAGCCTATTAAACTTAGGTCATCCGTCCCGTACGTACAACGTAATACACAAAATAGTTTAATTTTCTGGTGAACGTTTTTTGATGTTCTTATTCTGTATATTATCTTGCATTTCTGCTCTCTTCCCTCGTGAATCACTGATCCCGTGGTGATAATCCTGTCGTCAGATAATCCTGCCGTATAAGTTTCCCATTTTCCCTATCAGTTATTTTTTTTCGTCACCTTAACCTCCACCTCCACCCCCACCCCCGCCGTAGGCCTACACAAAATAGTTTATTTTCTCATGATGATGATGCTCTCTGCTCCTTGAATCATCCCGTATCATGGTGATAATGTCAGTTAATTTTCCCGTAGCCCTAGTTGATTAGAGCATAGGGCCTACTATTTTGAACTTATTAGTCGTACATTGATAACGTTTAATTTATTTTAATGTTTAGTTTGATCTTTCCGTAGTCTTAAACCCGTCCCGTAGGCCTACGTGAATACACAAAATGGTTTAATTTTCCCGTTTATATATATATTTTTTTTGATGTTCTCATTCTGTATATTATCATCCTGCATTTCTGATTACAGGTCCCCGCTAGATGATTAGAGCATACTATTTTGAACTTATTAACATTTGTCATACATTGATAATGTTTAATTCTACGATGTTCTTACGGCAGCCGTGCGAACGCCGTGCGTCAAACGTGTGTAGGTATTCGCAAGGCATTCGTGGCAAATCTTGGACATGACCATTGACCAGGCTGCGAACGTAAGAACTGGTTTTGATCGCACTATGTCCGGGCAGGGTTCGCATGACGTTCGCACGAAACGGTGAAAATAACTTTTCGAAGCTTGTTCGTGCGGCGTTTGCGACCAGTAGTAAGTGTAGTTTTGATTTTGATTTTAACAAAACCCATTTTTGTCTAGAGGTAATACATCTTATACCATTGACCTGGAAAGAAATTTAATAAAATTGAAAATTTGTCAGATATTTGTACAAAATATACCCATTCTTGAGAATGTCGTGCAAACCTCATTCTTAATAGATTCATAGAAATGGTTTATTTGTACGAACATTGTGACCATAGCTTAATATTGCACAACAAGACTATAATAAAAACCACGATCGTCATTCCAATAGTGTACAATGGAGATATAAAACATAGTGGAAAAGGTATACTTTAGGTCCCATCAAAAACTATACCCTAACCCTAACCCTAAACCCTAACCCTTACCCTAAAACTAAACCTAACCCTTACCCTACACCCTAACCCTAACCCTAACCCTAACCCTAAGCTAACCCTAACACTAACCCTAAACCCTAAAACTAAAATTCTGGATGGGACCTAAAGTACACTTGGTCCAACATAGTTATTATCTTGCAAAACTAACAAACTCAGAACCATATATATATACACAATGTTCCTTCTTAACAAATATTTGATTGGAATTTTTATCAGTGTCCTATCGGCCTATTATCTTTACATCAATAAACACACAGTGGCAAACATGATTTAACAAACAGAATGATGATACAAGTGTTACTCAATCCAAATTTAGTCTACATTTTCTTCTTCTACACAGATCAAAGAATAAGATGCAGTTTTGGTCATTTAAATACAATACCATTTTCACTCTTTACCACAGAGATGACATTGAGCTCAAAACATGGCCCAAATTACGTAACGTGTAACGTAATATGTGGACAAAAACCGAGAACACACGATAAAGAATGCTGCACACCTTGTACCCGATAAGGCGTAACACACACCAAGGACGATGTCAGGATTTATCGATATTTGAGAAGGATTGTTCTTTGTGTGTTCTCGTTAATAGGAGCCACTGATCACGTGATCAGTGAGGACGTTAACCAGCGACCGTTGAAAAATAGTATTATCAAATGAGCTATGAAGTATATTATATGGGGATACAGTGTCAGGCCTGTCTTTACTTTAGTCTTCAAATCTTTATTAAAACAAAGTAATACAGATTATTGTTAAATATCGAAAACATCAACGACAAGTTCTCCCTCTGGTCATATGTTAACAATTAAGTGGTCATATGGACCCAACATTTTGTTTTTGCCCTTCCATGTATTTGTCTAACTTTACCATACCTTCACCTGGTGACAACAATTTTTAAATCGACCCACTCCTTCCTCTTTGTTTTAGTTTATTTGAAGTACTCATACTCTGACCAGAGTTTCAACATAAAATTCCTTTGCGAAAGTGCTTTTTCGGCGTTGGGTCCATATGGACGCCCCCCCCCCCCTTGACAACTAACGGGCATGCGGAGGACCTTGACCACTTAAGTGTTAAAGTTAAAGGTAAACTGACAGCCTTATTCCACAGATCGGAGTGCACAACTCTCGTTTAAAGCGATTGCGCTTTCCCTATCCGTTGTAACCTGGAGGGCCGTACGAAGGCATGTAAGCCGAGGGGAGTAAACACATTTACCGTTCCGAAATTCATGTTTCGTCCCGATGTATATATCGTAAATTTGTTTGTAATGCGCACGTAGCGCGCGAAAATTTTGCTATTTTCAGCCAAAAATCGAAATAAAACCTTGATATTGGTGTTAATTGGCTTTTTTTACTAATAATTTACGGGACAGTAGTCTCTGGACAGTAAAAGTAGTAAAATATCGTCCTGGTATTTTGATATTTGTACCGCCAGCGTCCCGCTTTTTAAAGCCAGGGGCGGGGGGAGAAAAGTGCCCTCTGCCCCCCTTACGGCCGTGGTTGTAACAGCTTGGAGGAGATTCCGCTTCCTTCTATATTAGGCCTCGACATTAGTAAAGAGAAACAGCATTTTTATAAACCTGTGCAAAAGAATACGAGTATCAGGAAATTTTAATTCAATCAAATTCTTGATCAGATTATAACCAGATTGTAGCTCAAATTCTTATGGATACCTTGTTCACATAACCTTGCGACGAGGTTACGATATGTTTACGGCATCATACCGGGTAGAATTCAGCGGACACCAATTGGTATCAGGTTGAAGCTGAGTTTCAATTTTGTCCGCCTGTTTTCAATGCGGTTCCATTTCATCATCTTCAATGATGGAAAAGTTTCCGCACGAACACGTATTTAAAACGGACAAATCGTTCCAGGGACCAATTCAAGTAAACGCATGCGTTTAACGAATAGCCTCACCGCAATCGGACCGGATAAAAGGAACCACTCTCGCTGGAAACCATTATATCGATTCAAAATGCTCCGTATGCGGAACCGGGTTGAAAAAACGGACGTACAAAACTTAATTTTAACTGCAACCTGATACCATTCTAGCATGTTTTGGCTTAGGGTGATTCAAAAGTAACGTTTGTGACCGAAAAATTGAAAAAAAATCACTTTTAAATGTCCACAGACCCTAGCACAAACATTATATCAACGAGTTTGTTGTTGATAATGGTGCTCACTGGTGGGATCAAGACATGCAGGTGTTTAAAGATTAAAATAATTGCCAAAATACTGAATACAATTCATGTAACGTTCGGTAACGTTTGTGACTTCGCAATGAAATGTTTTTTTGCTCCAAATGACTTCAAAGTAAAAATTCTCTGACATGTTAGCGAATTTTTTATTGCGCTTTTCACAGATGATGGGTAACATATTTACAAATAGTTCATAGAAGTGGTAGGAAATTCTATCGTCAAAATTTATTTAAATGCAATGTTTTGTTGAGTAACGTCTGGTAATGTTTGTGACATGTTGGTGTAATTTTTTGGTAACGTTTGTGACATTTTTGAATTAAAACATGTGCTCATTCATGCACGGATAGAAAAAATTCAAAACTTCTGATTAGAAAATGCTTTTCACGTACCGAGTAACAAACTTATGACTGAAAACACTGCTCATATGGTCGAATAAAAAAGCTGATTTTTTGCTTGAAATCAAAAAAGGTTTAGTTTTCACTGGACTGAGCCCTTAATTTTTATATTTCCGTATGCGGAACCGGGTTGAAAACGGACGGGCAAAACTGAATTTTAACTTCAACCTGATACCATTCTACCATGTGCTTTAAATTATTCAACTACAGTACAAGTACCCTTTCAGTGTAAAACGCACCGCAAACGCACCGCAAACGGATGAAATGAATCTGGACTTAAGTCCAGATTTCTTTTTATCCGTTTGCGGCGCGGTTGCGGTGCGTTTTGCACTGTAAGAGTACCGGTTTTGGTATAATTTAAAGTACACGATTGAATGGAGATGAATGGTATCAGGTTGGAAGCTGAGATTCAATTTTATCCGTCCGTTTTTATTGCGGTTTCATTCCAGCATCTTCTCTAATTGAAAAGTTACCTCATGAACAAAACGCATTAAACACGGATGAATTGCTCCAGGAACCGATTCAGGTAAATGCATGGGTTTCCGGATAGCCGCACCGCAACCGGACCGGATAAAAGGAATCACTCTCGCTAAAAAAACCATTATATCGATTCAAAACACATCGCATGCGGAACGCATGCGGAACGCATGCGGAATCGCATTGAAAACGGACGGTCAAAATTGAGTCTCAGCCTAAACCTGATCCTATTCATTCATATGCTTTAAATTATACAATAACCAGAACCCTTACAGAACAAAACGCATCGCAACCGCACCGCAAACGAATAAAAGGCATCTGACCTTTAACAGTGCAAAACGCACGGCAACTGTACCGCAAACGGGTAAAAGGAATCTCACCTTTATCCTTCAAAAACAAAATGCACTAACTGACAAAATTGATTATTTCGAGATATATGGGCAATTACTGTACTTGACTCCAATTGACTTGCATTGTAAAAAAATAGGCTTAATTTTTGTGTTTTCATTTTTTTTTAAAGAAAATGGACAATTACTGTACTTGATACCCATTGACTTGCATTAAAAAAATAGGCTTAATCTTTATATTTCTTTTTCTTTTTTAAATATAATGGGCAATTACTGTGCTTGACTCCCATTGACTTGAATTGTAAAATCGAGGCTTTATTTTTATATTTCCTAATTTAAACATGGTGTTATACAAGTTAATGGATGCGTATGATCTTATTGAATCCTTTTTGGGGTTAAACTCAATTTTGATGAAAATGTCGGTTAGTGCGTTTTGTCACTCACCGTCACTGCACGTGAACATGAAACATCCCTGTTACAATAATATTCTCTATGAACAGTATAGCTTTATGACGTCTTGTACCTGATCGTAGCACTGTGATTTTTCTCTACCGTCGAAAAAAGGGTCACAATTGTAATTTTCCCTCCTGCATTCCGGCCCATTATACACCAACATACCTTTTATATTATCATAGATTAAGATCTTTTCAGTTTTGCAAAAGATGAATTTTTTACAACATTTTACCAATTTTTATTGAGACACCTTGTATTATTATATTGTGTGAAAACTAAATTATCTTAAAGGATTTGATCTATGTAGGCCTATATAAAATGTCTGGACAACTAGTAGCAGCTAGTAGCAGTGATCTTTGAACCAAAAGCCCTACTACCGAAAGCTTGTATAAGATAAGATTGTACATGGTAAAGTATCGTAATTATGACTCCTGCATTGCCGTTTTATAATGTTCAAGAGATAAACGTTAAGGGTTTTAAAAACGCAAGGAAATATAAATCACTTCATCATATCACCAACTTGATGAACTTAAGACTACTGAGTACTTTCGTTTAAGAGATGCATTATTGTACCATGGCTGCTCTCAACATTACAATAATTATTCTAAGTTGTTTGGTGTTCTTCCCGGGAATAACTGCGCAAATTGGAAGTAAGTATAGTAATCTCAAAATAGCAAGTCTCGCTCGAAAATCCTGTATTTATTGTTAGTATTTTATTTGTTTGTTTGATTTTGTTTTTATCGTGGGCAACAAAATATATGTAGACGGACTCATGATTAACGTCGTCAAAGCCGAACATTTCTACCAGTTTTAGCAGCGTTTGAACCTATTTGTTTTGATTTTATTTTATGTTCAGTGTTTAACTATCAGACATATCAGAAGTCATATATTAAGCCTTTGCATCGGGGCATGAGATTATAATTCCTGATTTGTTTCTGACGAAGTAAGGGCTAAGAGTAAATTGTACAATTGTGTTGGGAGTGGCCATCTTTCTCTTTCTCTTTTTCTTGCTATCTTTTCATTGGCAAGCATTCATAGATTAGCTATTTTTGGCTATCCAGGTTGATACTTTTGTATGAGCTTGGATCTAATGGCATGTGTCCGTCACGGACCAACCGAGGTAAACAAACAAACAAACAAATAAACAAACAATCATATCCGCCGTGTTATATCTCCAGCTGCTCGCACCATAGAATACTTTGCTCGCACGCAGTGCAGACTGACTGCGTTTGACATTTTGAGATACGTATTGCAACAATTATAACAATGATGCATAATAGGCCTACATTATGTGTTTACCTAACAACAGACCACAACAACAAAATGTTAACTTCAATGCATCAACGACCTGTTTTCCCTGTTATTTCCTTTAATTTATAAAAGCTGTTTTCCATATGCTTTTGTATGTTTGCTCTTTTGACAGATGCGGCATGCGAAGGAGGTATAGAGGCAATACAAAGGCAGTATGTTGATTCAGGGAACGGTTATGCAGCTGTAATGTCCACTCGGACTTGGGAATGCGATGGACCGATCGTGGAGTGGCAATTCTTTGTTTTTAAAGCAAGTTATGTACCTATGATAGCTTTCAAGAGGGCTGATGATGGCATTGACACAAACTGGGTGGTTGTAGGTTATAACAACGTAAGCGTCTCTGGTGGTTATGGAAGCTACCAGGTCCCTGAGAGTGAACGTTTTTGGGTGAATGCCGGTAATGCTGTAGGATTTTCCGGATCACATGTTAAATATGCTAGAGATATTGTTGGCTTAACATACGTTAATAGCTTTTCTGACATGAAGCATAATTTAGAAGTAGGCGAGGTTTACGAAATGCGATGGCCTAAGCCAGAAAATCGGTCATATTCTGTGAAAGGAATTATTGGTGAGTTATTTTCATTATAAAAGTTTGGTGTTAATTAAGTCATGAATCCTGCATTAACTAGTTTCTTGTTTTATATATGATGTGTGCTCATCATTATTGCTACAAAATGATTTATCTTACTTTTGCATAATACAGGGTGTCCAAAAATTAACTACACTTTTGTAATGCTTATAACTTTAAAACCAGGATTCGCATAGCTATAGACATATGGGCATTTTCACGGTAACGGAAGGACAATCACAGAATTTTTCTGTATTTCAAACACACACATTACCAAAATTGAATTGGATAAAATAAAACTAATTCCATATTTAGTTGAGTATACCTGAAAGCATTCATATTCAACAGGACTTTTTTCATAAAAATTCCTCTGTCGCAAAATATGCATATTAATGAGGTCGGTCACGGAAGGACATCAAAACGGACATGGTTTTTTACCTTGAGTACATTTTTGAAAATGTTTATGAAAGTGATTAAGAAATTTTATTTCAAAGTTACTGAATGCATTGCTTGGTGTTTTTGCAATAGTTTGCAACATTCCACATCAAAATATTCCCTACGGTTATGTTTTAACAATGCGAAATGCAAAGAGATCATGGTCACGGAATGACGGTAACGGAAGGACAATTTGGCCGCTGATTTGTGGGTGCACTGGACCGTAAAGCCTGGTCAGGATTAACAAAATATACAACCTCATGTGTAAATTTGATCCTTATTTAAACAAACAAGAATGGGTTGAAAAAAAAAATTACTACTTTTCATTATGAATATCAAGAAATTTGACCAAAGAGCTTCAAAATAGCTTTCTTTTGATACCAAATATATGATTTTTCATTGAATAGTTACATCCTTTTTTCAATATTTTTCTCATGTCCACTTTTTCGTGAAAATGCCCATATGTATTGATAGAGGAGACTTGTAGAATTATTTTGGTACCAAATATAATGCAATTAGTAATCTTATAGGAAATGAAGAAAGTTTGAAAGTTCAAAGCGTTTGAGTCACTGTACCATACAGTGTCGACACTCTTCTGCCACTTCACCATGACAACATGACGCCTCATACAGCTAAACCGTTTGGAATTGCTTTATAAATTAACTTTTTTATGAAGAATCATATCCTTCAAGACAAAGAAACCCTGGCCTCTTACCAACGTATATTTTGTAACGTTTGTTACTAACGGGGGGGGGGGGGGGTGGTTACCATCCCCCTATGAAATTGAAATTGGTGTGCTAAAAGTTGCTTTGCTTTATACCATAGAATACGGTAGGGTCTCCTCTATCCATTGATACCAAAATTATAAAAAATCGGCCAAGGCGTTACGTAATTATGACGTCATAAGTACTTCCGAGTCGGAAAAATCGCGATTTTGGGCAAAAATGGCCACCAAATAGAATTTTTGCTGTAAAAGTTCTAAATATCGGAATTTTGTCAGGTTTTTTGCTTATAAAGAAGGGAAATGGTGTTTCTAATATGTTCTGTAAGTTTTAGGTGAATACCATGTAGATATTTTTCAAAATGGCAACATTTATTTTTGCAACATTTTGCTTGGTTGTTTGCAAATATATGGGTCAAGAACAAGGGTTTTTGGAACTTTCCAAATTCATACATGTTGGTCCAAAACTGACTTACCCATTATCTTCTACACGCAAATCCACATCTAGAAATGTGTACTCTCATATTGATTTACTTACCGGTTGCTGAGTTTAAATAAAAAACTTAAATATTTTTGAATATGAGGGGTTGACTGTCCCCTTAAATCAATCAATAAGTACTCATTAACAATGTATGGACGATTTAAGTGCTTACACAGTATGCAACGTACGATGCATGCAGCTACTCTCGTTTTTGCAAATCAGCTCTTCGTTTCGTTTCACCTCAGTATATATAACGATATTATATATACACACACTAATGTACAAATTATAAATGTTATGAGTGCATTAGTACATACTTTCATAAATTGAATAAAAATATATTTAACAAGGAAAAGCCAGTTAAATGGAAAATTTCATTTTTATACGAATGAAAATATTTCTTCTTTTACACGAAATAAACATTCATTATTTTTATCATCTTTTACTCATGTGATGGTTTTTCCGAAAAAATTACAGGAAAGCCGCGTTTGATACTTTTGAGAAAATAAAGACTTCAATATGTTATAGACTTTTTTTTGAAAATCGCGACTTAACTCTCATTTTCCCGGAGCACCCCACATATAAAGATTCGTGTTACTAATTTATTTCATTTCTTAAGCATATACCTTGAGAAAGATGTAGATGTAAAATACTTTAAAGTAATCAATAAGCTCCAGTCAACTATTTGCAGTGAAAACTCTTTCAAAAAAACGTTTTTCAATGTTCGTTTTGTAAAAATCTAGTATAGAATGGAGAATCATTCTGATTAAAAATACCGATCTCAAAAGCAGCGTTCATGTTGGTAATGTTGATTGATCTAACGCAAGACGCATTTTTGCCGATATGTATATTGCAATTATTATTGCACTAATGGCGCTGATGTAGAACATGCAGTATTTTTTTACTAAATTCGAATTTTTGTGTCTAATAATACTCCGTCTTTGGTAGTTGGATAACCTTACGGCAAATTGACATGTTAACATGGTTAAGAGATTATATAATATCGTTTGTTGTGCAAACTTATATTGTTAAATACAATTTTGTTGGTGCTTGATAATCATTTTTGCTGACTTTATGTAAACAAATTTAAAAGATGAAAACATATCGCTATTTGTTATATCAGCCCGTGTATGAATTCGATTTGAGTTTTAACCCTGAAGCTACTTTTTTAAAACGAATTCCTAAGGTTGGGGTTATTGCAACCCCCCCTCCTCCCCATATTTTAGAACGGAACCCCCTATGAACTCGATTTTCCTAATCCACTAATAGATAGGTATGACCCTCCCCTATCCAACAATACCAAGATCATCAAAATTGGTAAGTCGTTACGTAATAATGACGTCATAAAGTACTTTCGGATCGGAAAATTGGCCAAAATGGCATTATGGCAAAAAAGGCCACCATATAAAAATTGCATTCATCACAATACGCTCATGTATAAAGAGATGTAGTGAGTTGTTGACTATGTGGGTAAGTTAACCCGTGTTGATAAACAACTGATTCAACCAACAAAGCACTAAACATTGCTAAGACACAGCCTTACTTATCGCCGTGATTTTTTAAATGTACTTTGTGTATATTTTATCCTTACGTATCATCTAAACGAAGTACAATCTAGAAGCGATAAAAGTAAAAATCATTTGATCGATATATACC